>OX328126.1:6789696-7077196 GCA_946811695.1 Gonocerus acuteangulatus
GAGCAGAAAATCATCAGATCCACCTTAGTCCTAATGGCAAGCAAGTTCAAGGACCTAAAGCCTGTGTGTTTGCACGTGAGCAGAAAATCATCAGATCCACCTTAGTCCTAATGGCAAGCAAGTTCAAGGACCTAAAGCCTGTGTGTTTGCACGTGAGCAGAAAATCATCAGATCCACCTTAGTCCTAATGGCAAGCAAGTTCAAGGACCTAAAGCCTGTGTGTTTGCACGTGAGCAGAAAATCATCAGATCCACCTTAGTCCTAATGGCAAGCAAGTTCAAGGACCTAAAGCCTGTGTGTTTGCACGTGAGCAGAAAATCATCAGATCCACCTTAGTCCTAATGGCAAGCAAGTTCAAGGACCTAAAGCCTGTGTGTTTGCACGTGAGCAGAAAATCATCAGATCCACCTTAGTCCTAATGGCAAGCAAGTTCAAGGACCTAAAGCCTGTGTGTTTGCACGTGAGCAGAAAATCATCAGATCCACCTTAGTCCTAATGGCAAGCAAGTTCAAGGACCTAAAGCCTGTGTGTTTGCACGTGAGCAGAAAATCATCAGATCCACCTTAGTCCTAATGGCAAGCAAGTTCAAGGACCTAAAGCCTGTGTGTTTGCACGTGAGCAGAAAATCATCAGATCCACCTTAGTCCTAATGGCAAGCAAGTTCAAGGACCTAAAGCCTGTGTGTTTGCACGTGAGCAGAAAATCATCAGATCCACCTTAGTCCTAATGGCAAGCAAGTTCAAGGACCTAAAGCCTGTGTGTTTGCACGTAAGCAGAAAATCATTGTGGGAAAAATCGGCTTACTCTGTTGTCTGAATTCAGATGGGACGATAAGATATCTTTAATGGAAGCTTCGTGTTTCGTTCTTGACTTAATTCTTGTGATTTACTGGTGGTTATCTCTGCTCTGTGGTTAGCTAGATCATGGGGTTCCTAAGCTAACAATGTTCAGGGCAATTTTGAAACTAATCCTCAAATTAAAGAGCAAGATCTTTTTTTCTTTTTTCTTTTTTTAATCAATTTTCAACTCCACGTTCCAACTCGGAAAAACTGCCGCATTCCCGTTCTTATTCCTAGTGTCATTCGGAAAGGTTAAAATAGAAACAGGAAATATTCTGTCTTAATCTTTTTTTACAAATGTAAACACATTTCAAAATGTAAAAGTCCGACAGGCAGGAACTGCGTCATCGTAGTGCGGTTCCGTTCTTATCCCTAGTGTTATTAGTAAAGCAGTAGAAGCAGTTATTGGAATTACATCTCAAAGAGAAAGAAGATTTCCGGTGCCACAACAGGAAACTGATAGTATTCTAAGGGGAAATGACTCCCCCCACCTTCTCAACGTTCTCCATGGGAAATACTATTACCAATACTGTTCTCATTTACATACCTTATTTTATTGAAATACTAATTTTACTGTTAAATGGAATTAAAAAAACAATAGCCAATTAAAACTTTAGGACAATAGTAACAAAACGCCATTGAAAAGAACCAAACTAACAATTCTGAAGTTTTAAGCACTTATTTCTCGGATTTACGTCGCCCCATTGAAAATTCTATTAGAATCCTTTTTGTAAAGAATTTAGTAAGCTTTCGAATGGTCACCTTCCACTTACCACGATTTCCCAACAGTTTTCGAGATGTTAAAGAAAATATACGAAAATCCGAAAACGTTTCATGCCTGTTAATGAAATATTTTATTTCTAGTACTTCCTTAACTCCAAACGGAACCAAAATTTACCTATCATAGACTAGATGAATATCAAACGTCTGGAACATGTTTCAACTCAATTGATCGTTTCTGAATACCCAAACTGGAAATTAGTTTGGAAAAGTAGGTATTTCAATGTTTCTCACAAACGGTTACAGATATCGCTTTTTTACGTTAAGAAACCTATAAAACGAGTACCTGCAAGCATATTAACCCGAAAACGCAAGCATTACGATTTTTCGCGTGAATTTCGCTCAAAAATCGGTGGATGGATTCTGCCGGCTAAATAACTTGACCTTTCAAATTAGACAAAAAATATTTGTACCAAATTTCATCAAAATCGGACCATTTTTCAGGCAGCTACAGCGCGAACAGAAATATATATATATATATATATATATATATATATAAGTTAAATAGGCCGAGTAAGTAATTTCCGCTGTATGTTTTCCTGCATATTGGTCCTTTTTCTCAAATATTTAATTGTGCTAGGAGTTTAAATTTGTCACGAAATATCTATTCCAAGTTTTCCAAGTGACGCTATATATCAGAAGGTTTCGGGCGTGTTTTATGTGCAATAAAAAAACTAAGGAAATCAAAAAGCAAAGAAACTATAACTTTGGAAGTTTTAAGCACTTATTCCCCCGATTGACATAGTCCCATAGAAAATTACTCAGAATCTTTTTTTTAAGCTCTCCAATGGTCACCTTCAAGTTAAATTGCCGGCTACAGATATCTCGCTTGAAATAACTCTTCCAAGTGACGCTATATATCAGAATGTTTCGGACGTGTTTTATCCCCACTTAAAATAAATACCTTACAGTCACAACGAAGGAAGCGGCGTGGAATATTTCCATCTATTTTTTTTTTCTTTCTTTTAATGCGTTTATCGTCTAGGTCCATCTAGATTGTACATGTGCATGACCAAAGACTATTTATTAAATAAATGGACAAGACGCAAAAGGCTGATAAAAAGAATAAATTCTTGTTTCGTGCCAGAATTATTCCTCTTCGGTAGCATATTTACATATTTACGACACTCTACCATGTTTTCGCAGCTCTACAGTAGCAAAAGCAACTTGTCATAATCCCGCCACCTTTAATATCACTTATTAGCTCTTAAGTCACCTCGTTTTGGTCCACATTCTTTGAAGGCTCAAATTTCTCAAGGAAAAATTATATATACAGGGTGGCCCAGATAAGCGGGCAACAAGAGAAATAACTAAGGTTTGAGATATCAACATTTTTCAAAGGTGCAAAGTTGTAGATAATGTTGAGATGTATAAAATGGTGCCCTTGGAAATGAGAAAACACACACACCTAAGGGCTCAAATAGGCCTTTGAAGGGAAGGGTTTCCTCTTTACCCTTTTTTTCATTATATTTTAAAATTTTATTAACAAAACATGGAAAAACCCTGCAAACGGGGTTTCGATGCGTTAAGTAGTTCTCTGTAAAGATACGTTTTCATTTGCATGTATTCCTCATCTGGAATTCCAAAAAAAGGCTCTTGAATTTATTCAAATAGTATTTTTGTTAAGGAAGGGCTGATTCAGCTTAGGAGAATGTGCTCAGCATTAAAAATTGTATTTATTGAAAAAAAAAACAAAAAAACATACATTATTTGTGATCTGTAATTTTGGCAACTCTTATTTCTGTAGCTCCAATTTTTATGTATTTCCTTTTTTCGTTTACACTAATGGGAATCGTTATGTTGAGTGATGAACACATTCTCCTAAGCTGAATTGCCCCTCCCTTAACAAAAATACTATTTAAATAAATTCAAGTGCCTTTTTTAGCGCGGTTCCTCCCTCCCCTATAGGGAGGAACCCCGCTTATAGGTTTGATACAATGAAACAATCCGGAAGTGCCGACTAGAAAATTTCGCGTTTCAGAACCCCTAGAGACCGAAAATAACGGTGGTTCAAATTTGTATATATATATATATATATATATATATATATATATGTATATATATATATATATATATATATATGTATATATATATATATATATATATATATATATATATATATATTTGTCTTTTCGCTCTCTAGCTAGAAGACGAATGGTCCGATTTTGATGAAATTTGGTACAAAAATCCTTCGTCCAATTTGAAAGGTCAAGTTCGTTAACCAGCAAAATCCGCCTACTGGAAGATGGCGTTTGGGGCGAAATTCGCGCAAAAAAAATCGTAACGCTTACGTTTTTGAGTTCATAAGCTTCTAAGTACACGTTTTATATGATACCTGGGCTAGGAAAACGAATGAAACCATTTTCAAGGCGATAGCTTTAACCGTTTTCGAGAAAATTGGAAAAATATTTTTTGAATACCGTTTTTGGTTTGGGTACTTAGAATCATGGGATTCAGTTGAAACATTTTCTGCATGTTCTACTTTCATTAAAACTAATATGTTGAAATTTTGGTTACGTTTGGAGTTAAGGAAGGGTTAGAATAAAATATTTTATTAACAGACTTAAAAAGTTTTGGTAACTTTGTATATTTTCCTTAATATCTCGAAAAAGGTTGAGAATCTTGGTAAACGAAAGAATACCATTAGAAAGCTTACTAAGTGCTCTACAAAAAAGGTTCTGATGAAAGTTTTGATTAGGCGATGTCAATCGGAGAAATAAGAGCTTAAAACATTAAAGTAATTGATTTTGCTTATTCGAACTGTTCTTTTTGTCTGTTTTTATTCCTTGTTATTTTTTAATTTCTTATAGTTGGATAATGTATTTTACAATAAAACAGATTAGGCAATATAAGAAAAACAATTCATTGTTAGAAATATAGCTTGCCAAGAGAAAAAGATTCGATGACGTCTTTTGAATATTTTCAATTGCCTTTATGCTGTTGGTTTTTTTATTTTATTTTTTAATTGATTTTATCTGTAGAATTATTAGTATAGTAAAAGAACACAGGAATGTGTGAAAATATTTGATATTTTCCAATTCATTGAAACGTATGAAATGAAGTATCGGTAGAACAGGATTCTAGGGTCTTGCGGACCTGACCCCAGGTATAGCCATAAAACCCTTTGAACAAAGGCCGAGGAAAATATTATCTGTTTCTATTCTATGCTTTTCAAATGAGAATAGGGATATGAACAGGAACCGGGGTCTCCCGTGGTCTAATGGCTAGCGCCTTGGATTCATAAGCGGAAGATGGTGGGTTCGATTCCCAACCTCCGGCAGGAATTTTATCATCCCACGGCTCGCTGGTGAAATTCCTCGCTACACCCTGGATGTCAGCGCTAATGACCTAGATGTAGATGTGCCGTAAAAAAAAAAAAAAAAAAAAAAAAAAAAAAAAAAAAAAAAAAAAAAAAAAAAAAAAAAAAAAAAAAAACTGGAACCGCGCTAAGATGACGCAGTTCCTGCGAGTCGGACTTTTTTTGGAATTTAAGATGAGGAATACATGCAAATGAAAACGTATCTTTACAGGGAACTACTTGACGCATCGAAACCCCGTTTGCACGGTTCTTCCTTGTTTTGTTAGTACATTTTAAAAATATAATGCAAAATATGGGTAAAGAGGAAACCCTTCCCTTCAAAGGCCTACTTTGCCCCTTTGAAAAATGTTGATATCTCAAACAGTTAAGTAGTCATCTCTCTTGTGGCCCGCTCACCTGGGCCACCCTGTGTGTATATATATATATATATATATATATATATATATATATATATATACATATATATATATATATACATATATATATATATATATATATATATATATATATATATATATATATATTCAAGTGCAGAAATGCATAATTCCCCGAGAAAAGTGAGAGTGTGTTCTTAGCAGGTATTGTAGTGTGACAACCTTAGCGATGGTCACTGTGCCATTGGCTGTGTTTGCTCTGGTTGTTAGAGCTGCTTCGAGGTTCGTCTTTTCTACCAGTAAGCTGCAAACATCTGTGCTAGCAAGATATACAGCAATGAAGTAAGTACAGACAATTTTAGTGTTTTTTTGTCGTTATTCTTTACATCCGAATAATCGTTTTTAGCGCGGTTCCTTCATTAAGAGGAAACCCGTTTATAAGGTTGACCTCATGACACAATCTGGAAGTGCCGATTGGAAAATTTCACGATGGTTCAAATTTGTATATATATATATATATATATATATATATATATATATATATTTGTCTGTTGCACTCTTACAGGTGATAAATGGTCCGATTTTTATGAAATTTGGAACAATAATCTTTCCTCTACTTTTTTTTGTGATACATAAATTGTTTTCTGGTTTGAAAGGTAAGTCATTAACCAGCAGACCCCCCCCCCAGAAAATGATTATTGGAGTGAAATTCGCGAGAAAATAATTCGTAATGCTCGCGTTTCAGATTTAATTTGTTTGCAGGTAAACTTTTTATAAGTTTCCTAACATTGGAAAAGGAATGAGATAATTTGTGGCCTTAAAAATGGTTGTGTGCCGTAAATATGTAAATATGCTACCGAAGAGGAATAATTATGGCACGAAACAAGAACAATAAAACGAGATGGATTTATTGTTTTGCGTCTCGTCCATTTATTTGATAAATGGTGGTAGGACATGCTCATATACAATCTAGATAGAAATATTACACAGCGGTTCCTTCGTTGCCACTCTAAGGTATTTATTTCAAGTCGGGATAAAACACGTCCGAAACCTTCATATATATACAGCGTCACTTGGAAAACTTGGAAGAGATATTTCGTGACAAATTTAGTTACCTGCCTACTACAATTAAATATTTTAGAAAACGCACCAATATGCAGGAAAACTTTGAGTACCTAGCGGAAATCACTTACTCAAAAAAAAAAAAAAAAAATCAAAGAATAAAGCTTCCTTCTTTAATATTTATTTTATCGGTTTCCTTTGCAAGAAAGTGCTTACACAGCTCTAAAGTAATAGCCTTTTTGTTTTCCTTTTTCCTCTTGTTTTAGCGCGGTTCCTCCCTCCTTCCATAGGGATATAAATATATTTATATATATATATATATATATATATATATATATATATACAATATTTCATTAGGAGTTACAATGCACTTAGGTAACTATATATTTTACCAAATAAACTTATTTTTTTTTTTTTAATCTAGCTCGTTAACTAGCAGGATCCGAGAAAAACATGTTTTTTGGAGCGAAAAACATCTTATCGCTTACGTTTTCGAATTCATATGCTCACAGGTGCTCGTTTCAAAGTTTCCTTGACGAACAAAACCATTTTTAAGAAGGTATCTGTAACAGTTTTCGAGAAAATTGCATAAAAAAAGTTTTTCGGTTTGGGAACGCATTTTGAATTCATCAAATGTAAGATATATAAATTTTGGTTACAATTAGAGTTTAGGAAGTTATCGAAAACAAATTTTTATTTAAAGACATGCCAAATTTTCGGATCTTGGTATATTTTCTAAAATGTCTCGAAAACGGTTAGGAAATCGTGGTAAGTGGAAAATAACCATTTGAAGGCTTACTAAGTTCTCTACAAAATTGGTTCTAATGTAGAATTCGATGGGGCAGTGCCAATCGGAAAAATAAGTGTTTAAAACTTCGAAATTTTTAGTTTTGTTCTTTTCAACGGTTATTTGTCTCTGGTTACCTCAACTAACAGATGTTTTTAATTGAATTTAACAGTAAAATGAGTATTTTTAGTGAAACAAGGTAAGAAAATTACTTTATAGAACTATTTCCAGCTTCAATATTTCCAGCCCAGAGTCCTATTTGATGTATAGAACTAACATAAATAAGCTAAGAGCAGTAAGTCAGTTGAGAGTTGCAAGTTCCGAATTTATTAAGCTCTGCACAAAACTTTCTTCTTAAAAGCTCAGGAAACCTGAATTTTTTGTAATCAAGTTATCTCTAACAGCCTGTTCCACTTCCTTCTGTACTGTGAAAATCTAATAGAAAACAGACATAAATATTTAAGATCATTTCTCTCTCCTCCAAGTGATGTACACAAAATACAAGAAATACTTGAAATAGATAACGCCGACAAACTCAACCAGATCTACTGCTTCATATTGTCAGCATCCAATTCACTCAATTCTTTAAACAATGATGATCCACTTACCAATCCAGTTCTATGACTATGGCCAGTTCAATGACTATGGCCTAGTTCTATGACTATGACCTAGTTCTATGACTATGGCCAGTTCAATTAATTGCTTTTTTTGTTTTTGTTTTGTTTTGTTTTTTTCATTTATTTTCTTCTACTATTCATAAAGGTTGTTTTCTTTTCTTTTTTTTTGCTTTGTTCTTCTATGTTATTCTTCTTATTTTTTGTGGTTTCATTGAAAATGTAAAGATAACTAATTTGAAACGCAATGAAGTATCATTATTTAGTTCTTTCTGTTTTTTATTACAAGTAATTGTAGAGTTATGATTAACCGGACTCATGTGGGTGAAATGTTATTTTTTATTTATATATGTATGATTTGTACAGGATTGTAAATCTTTAACAAATATAATTTTATTCTATTCAAGGTAGGAAAATTAGAAACTTTGTTATAGTGTTTCCAAGAGCAAAAGTTGAGAAAGAGGACGGAGTAATTCCCGCTTAGGATACAATTATTTTCCTTTTGTGGTGCTTAAAATCTTATGCTACTTCTCTTTAAGATTTCTTTGTATATTTTTCTTGAATTATCAAAACCTACCAATAACTGCTGCTATTCGATTACTAATGACACTAGAGATATGAACGGAACCGCGCTAAGATGACGCAGTTCCTGCGAGTCTGATTTTTTTTTTTAGAGTGGATCTTGATTCAATCCAACGATAATGTCGTAATACTTAGGAACGGTAATAAGACCTCTTCAAGAATGATGGAGTATCTTGGAGGCCATTTCGTTCGGGATTTCTTGCAGTTTAATTTTTTTATTCAATCATTAGAGGAGTTTAGGCTGATAGTAGCTGCAATAAAGACCTAATTTACTGACGATGGGATCGTTTTGCTGTTTCTCAGGGAGATACTTACCTTGAACAACCTGCAAAAAATATGAAGCTAGTTCAATTGCCCATAAATACATCCAGCATTTAGTCTGGTAGAATAGATACTCAATAACAGAATTAAACTGTATCTTGATACATGCTTGTGTTTTTTGGAAAATGGTCTAATGTTCTCCATTAGTCCAAGAGCCAGTAACAACACTTTTCATGAAGGTAGATAAGAAGGTAATTATGTATTTCCTGGACATACCGTGAAACACCAGGTACTGCGCTTAGGGAAGAGTTGCAAAAAAATATTGCCCAAAAATAGAGTTTTATTCAGAAGCCAACTATCTTTAGTGTAAAATTAAGACAATTTTACAATGAATAATAAATAAGGTAGACGCTTTTAACGGGTATAACATGTAAACAAAAAAAAATAAATGTTTTTATTCTAAGATTAAATGAGAGTTTTATTCACGCTGCCATTTAAACCGGAACAGCTGTACAAGATCATATGAGCAAGAACCAATGAGAGCGCAGGGAACAACCACAACTGTGCGGTGCTTTCATGCGTTTACGCGCAGTGTATTAGCTGCAGCTGTAATAGAACACTAATTCATAAGCAATAAAATTATTTGCTTATTAAGAAGAGAAATTATTTATATAAAGAATCGTTTAATATTAAACGAATTTTGATAAAATTTTAAATGTAAAGGATTATAATGACAAGTTTGGCCAAATTTGGTGAAATGATTTTCGAAAGATTGACAATCAGCTGGTTAGCTCCCGTATATATGATTGTGGAGTATCCTCAGGGAATCTATCAAAATAGATTCCGCGAGGATAGATAGTTCCTTCGGGTCCACGCCTAAATCTTGCAGGAAGTTCTGCGTCAGTTTTGGAATCGCCCCTCTTGCTCCAAACCATAGGCCTTGGACTATGTATTTTCCTGTCCCGAATTTTTCTTGAAATTTTTCCTGATAGAATTCTATACACTTTTAAAAAATACTTTTGAAATATAAGTTGTTAAAAAAATGTTAGTAATGTTAGAAAAATACTATTAGTTTTTTGTTGTAAAATTGTATTTACTAATTATGTTATTGAATTTACTAATTATGCTATTGTATTTACTAATTATGTTATTGTATTTACTAATTATGTGATTGTATTTACTAATTATGTTATTGTATTTACTAATTATATTATTGTATTTACTAATTATGTTCTTGTATTTACTAATTATGTTATTGTATGTTGCAGGTAAGTGATCCAATATTCTCTGCTTTAGGAGGTGTGAGTATCATAATATTTTTGTATTAGTGTTAAAGGATATTTGAATTGGTTAAATGTATATGTAATATTATAAGACTGCACCTACATTGTACCAATATTCCTGCTGATCCTATCCGATTTCGTCTGACCGACAATGACAGACGTGAGTGCATACATTCCCGACCCGATCCGATCCGATTTAGCCACAGCTCGTCAGTAATGACCTCGTAGTGAAGTGAAAATGAGTGATTAATTTAAGAAATACCACCTAATAAGCATAGAAACCTTCGATTAGGTTGAATGTTGGAGGTATGAAGGAGGAGTTGAGAGGCCAATCAATCTTCTGGAAGTATATCAGTCCCTAAAAAATAAATCTTTGTGTAACAGTTAATTTTTTACTATTACACTAGGATAACAGAAACATTAGAATTCATAATTTACTTGGAGAGAGGGAGGAAAAAAAATACACAGACATATAATAAGAAAAACATATTAAAATTCTGCAAGCGAAAATCAATAGAAAATTTTCTTCAAGATTAATAAATGAAATCGTAGAATTCTGTGGAAATCAAAAGAAGAAATAATAAATTGGATTGGATCAGTAAAAGAAGATTTAAAAACAGCTGGTACCACACTAACAGACATTCCAGATATACAAATACAGACAAAAACAGCTGGTACCACACTAACAGACATTCCAGATATACAAATACAGACATAAACAGCTGGTACCACACTAACAGACATTCCAGATATACAAATACAGACAAAAACAGCTGGTACCACACTAACAGACATTCCAGATATACAAATACAGACATAAACAGCTGGTACCACACTAACAGACATTCTAGATATACAAATACAGACAAAAACAGCTAGTACCACACTAACAGACATTCCAGATATACAAATACAGACATAAACAGCTGGTACCACACTAACAGACATTCCAGATATACAAATACAGACAAAAACAGCTGGTACCACACTAACAGACATTCTAGATATACAAATACAGACAAAAACAGCTGGTACCACACTAACAGACATTCCAGATATACAAATACAGACAAAAACAGCTGGTACCACACTAACAGACATTCCAGATATACAAATACAGACAAAAACAGCTGGTACCACACTAACAGACATTCCAGATATACAAATACAGACAAAAACAGCTGGTACCACACTAACAGACATTCCAGATATACAAATACAGACAAAAACAGCTGGTACCACACTAACAGACATTCCAGATATACAAATACAGACAAAAACAGCTGGTACCACACTAACAGACATTCCAGATATACAAATACTGACAAAAACAGCTGGTACCACACTAACAGACATTCCAGATATACAAATACTGACAAAAACAGCTGGTACTACACTAACAGACATTCCAGATACACAAATACTGACAAAAACAGCTGGTACCACACTAACAGACATTCCAGATATACAAATACAGACAAAAACAGCTGGTACCACACTAACAGACATTCCAGATATACAAATACTGACAAAAACAGCTGGTACCACACTAACAGACATTCCAGATATACAAATACAGACAAAAACGTTTTAATTACCATACATAGGAATGCCTTTAATGACCTTAAGGGTTGACATGCTATCTACTATATATTGGTCACTTTCCAGTCACTCACTGACTCACTGACCTATCATCGCCCAGCTCAAACCACTTGACAGAATATTTTGCATGGACACTGCCTTAATGATGTAAACACTCGCTAAGAAAGGATTTTTTGATATTCAAATTATTAGCAGGCAAGCCTAGGCAGTATGCGTTGCTAGGTCGATAACAGGTCAGCTGTTACCGTACTGTGTCTATTTCATAGCCTAGGCAGTATGCGTTGCTAGGTCGATAACAGGTCAGCTGTTACCGTACTGTGTCTATTTCATAGCCTAGGCAGTATGCGTTGCTAGGTCGATAACAGGTCAGCTGTTACCGTACTGTGTCTATTTCATAGCCTAGGCAGTATGCGTTGCTAGGTCGATAACAGGTCAGCTGTTACCGTACTGTGTCTATTTCATAGCCTAGGCAGTATGCGTTGCTAGGTCGATAACAGGTCAGCTGTTACCGTACTGTGTCTATTTCATAGCCTAGGCAGTATGCGTTGCTAGGTCGATAACAGGTCAGCTGTTACCGTACTGTGTCTATTTCATAATATTATTATTCATTTCACGATGACAGACCTTAAATTATTAGAATTAAACTGTGATTTTGTCCCTCATAGAGTTTACGACCTGGTGATGGTCCATCCGAGGTAATAATATCCCGAACCCTTGCACAGCCTCCTCACCCATCAGCATCCCCAGTCAGAACACTTCTTGGTAATGCTCGCAAATATAATGGGTGTTTCCAAATGACATCTTGGAAACATAAATTTTTGAAATTTATTATTGACAACGAATTTTAACCTGTACTGGTTAAACTCGTGTTACTGGTAACCTATAGATACGGGTTATCTCTATGTAATCTGTCTACACTGTTCCGGAGCGCCCTAGTGTCAAGAAACATTATACTTTGATTACTTATCAATTGATGAATAACATATTGTATGACGGGAACAGTGCTACAATAAACTGCACAATATTATGTAGTAGCATTAATTTTGATGATACATTATTGAACGCAATAAAATAACTACTTATCTGCCGTGACGAAGCACGGGTATTCAGCTAGTTATAATTAAAAAAAAAATTAATCTGAAAGGTGTTCGAAGTGCGATTTTAACACTGCTTGGATTAATCCTCTCTGAGAGTTATAATCTAGATGATTTATATTTTTATAACTTTATTTTTATAATTGAGTTGTTTAATAACTTTACTAGCTGAATACCCGTGCTTTGTCGCGGAAGATAAGTAGTTATTTTATTGCGTTAAATAATGTATCATCAAAATTAATGCTACTACATAATATTGTGCAGTTTATTGTAGCACTGTTCCCGTCATACTATATGTTATTCATTAATTGATAAGTAATCAAAGTATAATGTTTCTTGACACTGGGGCGCTCCGGAACAGTGTAGACAGATTACATAGAGATAACCCGTTATCTATAGGTTACCAGTAACACGAGTTTAACCAGTACAGGTTAAAATTCGTTGTCAATAATAAATTTATGTTTCCAAGATGTCATTTGGAAGCACCAATTATATTTGCGTGCATTACCTAGAAGTGTTGTGACTGGGGATGCTGATGGGTGAGGAGGCTGTGCAAGGGTTCGGGATATTATTACCTCGGATGGACTATCACCAGGTCGTAAATCTTTGAGGGACAAAATCACAGTTTATTTCTAGTAATTCAAGGTCTGCCATCATAGTTGAAATGAAGCTCAAATAGAAATAATATTATGAAATAGATACAGTACGGTAACAGCTGACCTGTTATCGTCCTGGCAAAGCATTCTGCCTAGGCTTGCATGCTCTCTTTAAAACCAACTAAAAAAAGTCCGACTCGCAGGAACTGCATCATCTTAGCGCCGTTCCGTTCTTATCCCTAGTCGCATTTGGAAAGATTAAAATAGAAGCAGTTATTGTTTTGGTTCCACTTTTCTTGAAAGGTATTGATTTATGATCTTACCTGGATAGGTCGGCAAACCCCAGAAAGGCCGCCGGTAGGCAGTTGAAAATTGTCACAAGGTCTTCGAATCTCTCTGGAAGCTATATTTCTAACAATACATTGAGGGAGGGAGGAACCGCGCTAAAATTCAAAAGCCCTCTAAAAATACTTAAAAATTTGTATATCAAAAAATCCTTTCTTAGTGAGTGTTTGCGTGCTAAAGAGAGTGTCCATGCAAAATTCCATGTTTTTCTGTCAAGTGGTTTCGACTGGGCGATGATAGGTCGGTGAGTCAGTGAGTGGGGGGTATTTGACAAATATATAGTAGATTATAAAAAAAATAATTGATAAGAAAGAGATAATTTCTGGCGGGAAGCTTCCATCCTTGGCCGTGAGTGAGTGTCATAGGCCATGGTCGGACATTAATCGGTTTGACATTGGAGCTAGTCATTGGATGAATGTCATAAACTTATAAGGTAGAATCCTTTTTGTCAAATATCATCATTAGACAGATTTGTTGCTTCCCTGAAATAACATTAAAAAAAAAAAAAAAATACACAAGCCATAAAACATGGTGTCAATTAGTTGTGGAAAGGTATCATGAAGAAATATCTAGCAACGTGCTAGGAATAATTTTCTGTTTGCGAATAAACACTTGCTTGGAAGAGAAGTAATGAAGCCATCAATTCTTCGGAGAATAGTTTATAGATGGCGTTTATGGAAGAGTGCAATTGCTAAGTCAACCCAAGTAGCAATTCCATAGCAGAAAAGATTCTGCAGGAAAAGGAAAAATAATATACTAACATCTGTGATGTATGCAGCGTTATTTGTGGAGTTCTCGATTTCGTAGAAGGTAGAAAAATAATGTCTCTCCACTGTTTTTCAAAGTATTTATTAGCAAAAGCTTTTCGAGAACATGGTTCTCATCGTCAGTGCATCTATTACTCCACCGGTATTACTGCTAACCGCCTCTCCGAACATTACCTCACACCTGTTCGGAGAGGCGGTTAGCAGTAATACCGGTGGAGTAATAGATGCACTGACGATGAGAACCATGTTCTCGAAAAGCTTTTGCTAATAAATACTTTGAAAAACAGTGGAGAGACATTATTTTTCTACCTTCTACGAAATATACTAACAAGTGTTATTTCTGCAAGAGCTACTTGTATGTACAACATTCTTGAGGAACAAAAAAAAAAAGTCCGACTCGCAGGAACTGCGTCATCTTAGCGCGGTTCCGTATATCTGGAAGAAGTGGAGTAGATTAGGCATCACAAATAACAGGAAACTGACAGTAGCCAACTTACACAGAAGCAGATAATTCTTAATCCTCATTCTTGAGGAAGGCTGAATAAGTCAATACAATTATGTACTAAAAACGTACTCACTCTACGAATACTGCTGAGAAGGCTCTATTCCAAACAAACGAAAATTCGTTGTCATTTTATGTTCCTTGATTTACTAGCAAATTCGTTTCACTGTAATAATCAACTGTAAATATGTGCTTCATGACGAATAAAAGTTCATTCTCTCGTGGGTTAAATCTTTCTATAAAATAAGAAATAATGATAACTTCAGTTGTAGCAGGAGGAAGGTTATATAGATAGGAGAATTCAAAACAAACCTATGTATACGCCAACATGGTTAGCCACAGCCATCTTGATTTCCACAGCTATTCCAAACGTATTACCTATACCTTTTACCGTTTCTTAGCTTATTTTACTACAATATTAATTTTACTGATAAATGCAATTTAAAACAAAAAACAGCCAATTAAAAAGTGAAATAAACAAATACAAAAACCATTTCAAAACAACAAAACAAACACTTTTTAAGTTTTAAGCGCTTATATCTCTGATTGACGTTTTCCCATCGAATAATGCTTCAGAATCTCTTTTGTAGAGAATTTAGTAAGCATTTGAATGGTTGCCTTCCATTTACGACTATTTCCCAACCGTTATCGAGATATTTACGAAAAATGTATGAAGATCCGAAAACTTTTCATGTCTATTAATAAAATCAATAATAAATAATATCTAACCGTAAGAAGTCAAATAATGGTTTGGATTTGGCTAAGATGAGAAACGTCAAAAATACCTATATTTCGAGCTTTTCGGGATACTCTTTGGCAGCATTCTTCGGCAAACCAGAAGACATAGCATGGGTGTATATAAGGGGAAGGAAGGGGGGGCTGAGGGGGCTGCAGCCCCCCACCCACCCACCAAAATTTTAATTTGATCGGTAAAAATGTGTCATAAAATACTTAAAAATAATTTAAATAAGATGACTTAGTTCAGAAAAAAAATTATTTTGGGTGTAATAGCGTTTTAGTTGGCTAAAACTATTCCAAGTTCTGCATTGTTCTAACCCCTCCCCCCCCCCAAATTATTTCCTTCATAAGCCCATGAGACATAGTCTACAGCAGTGCGGAAGTTTTCTAAATCAAATTTTTATGATCTAAGGGGTTGATACATGGAGTGTGATAGGCTAGGTGGATGTCCCTGTGATAAATAGCTTGTATCATGGATATGTCTAAAGGGGGCATAATGAGATATCCATACAATATCTTATTCATCTGGAAGAGGAACCATTATTTATTGCACGTTAGTAATGGCTAATATTACCCTGTAACTAACTCCACTGATTTAATCTACACTGATTTTACATCCATAACCTATGACAATTTGACGGTTTCGATAAACCACGTGGATAAGTGGACACGGAGAGTGTCATAGGCTAGGTGGATGTCCCTGTGATAAATAGCTTGTATCATGGATATGTCTAAAGGGGGCATAATGAGATATCCACACAATTTCTTATTCATCTGGAAGAGGAACCATTATTTATTGCATTATTAGTAATGGCTAATATTACCCTGTAACTAACTCCACTGATTTAATCTACACTGATTTTACATCCATAACCTATGACAATTTGACGGTTTCCATAGTAATGTAACCACGTGGATAAGTCGCAATAGCTACGTTTGCTTCCTTAACCCGCATAGCAGTGCACTTTAGTGCTTAATAACTTTTTTCTAGTTAAGCGCGATTTTTTTCTTTTACGGATTCGTGTTTAGTGCATCAAAATACCTTACTGGACAAACAGAAAAAAACAATCTGTTCCCAGGAGCCTAAACTTCACAATTACCCTCATTTGTATTTGTAACATCATAAAACATTTATATACCGTAAAAGTGGGTTACTTTGGCCTTAGGGTGTAACTTTGTCCCAAAACAAAAAAGTGTTTGCATCATGTGTACCAGCAGCTGATATTGTCAGATTCACGTACTAACTCAGGATTCTGCTAGGCCTGAGTACCTGCTAGAAGGCCCCGACTGTTTAATAGTTCTAGTTATCCCTGCTAGGTCGTAGTGGACGTTGTTCTCAGCCTATTGTAAAACACATGTTTCTGTTCTCCTCAAACTTCCGTCTACGTAATATCATCCCTAACCAGGATATGTACTGGAATATTGTAGCTAATATCATCCCTAACCAGGATATCTACTGGGATTTTCCTTAATTCTATTTCCAGTTTCAATATAGATATATTTTAAATATGATATCGGGTTACTTTGTCCCAAGAAAAAAGTGGCCCAAAGTAGCCCCTGGTACTAAAATTATATTTGAATATTATGAAAAACGAAATTAAATATTTTTATATAATATTTACTTTTTTTCTCCGTAATATATAAGACACCAGCACTATTATTTTCATCCTGAATTTTAAAAAATGTAAAAACATACGAAAACCAGAAAATAGAAAATATCATGAGTATTATCGGAGGCTAAACTTAAACGACTGTTTGGAAGCCATTAGGTCAGAAGAAACGACGTAAAACAATTTGTCAATTATGTACCATTTTTTACCTTCTTAAAAAAATAAAGTGCATATGTATATATGTCTGTGAGTTGTTTCCCTTCGAAACAAGCGGGTTAATTGAATCCAAGAGAGAAATACAGTGATTTTTTATAGGAATATTTGGTTTGGGACAAAGTTACCCAAGGGCAAATTTAAAAATAATAAAAAAATCAAAAAAATTGTAACGAATATAATTTTAAAAATATAGTCTTATAAAGAAAGATTAAAACTACCTAAAAATTCCCTTTTAATGTTTATTTTATAATATTAAATATTCTTACCGAAACATGAAACAAAAAATGTCATACAACTGGGACAAAGTAACCCACTTTTACGGTATATATATATATATATATATATATATATATATATACTTAGACAGTAAATGTATAACAAATACAAATCCTCGGTATTCAAACAACTTCCCCCAATGACTTGTAATTTAGGTAAAAATCCAGGAAGGACTTCACTAAATCATGAAACCAATCGCATTGTCATCTAATAATCAGACAAACAACCTGTAGAGTTTATTATAAATTGTCCTAAGTATACAACGATAGCCTAATTTGGTGAAATTGCATGAAATTTGTGGGAAATAAGAATGTATTTCACAGGAAGTACCTTTCCGGTGGTAATGTGCCCTCCGTGGGAAAATATAATATTGTATAATTCATGTTTTAAACTTATTTTTACTTTATAACGTTACTTAAAGAAATGATTCTCAAGATATATATTTTCGCATGGATAAACGAATTCTCCAGCCGTGAGAGTTTTCTAGAAAGGTTTTTACTGATCAGTAGATCTTGAATAATATTATTTATTCAATTTATATAATTATTGTTTTCATAAGAATGCAGAATTAATTAAAAGAAAAAACTCTTTTCTTTTAATAAATTAGAGGATTTCTCGCCTGAATTTTCCCAAAGAACCACGAGACCATGGGCGTATATAAGGGGGGGGGCTGAGGGGGCTGCAGCCCCCCCCCTCCCGAAATATTGATTTGATCGGTAGAAATTTCATAAAACCCTTAAAAATAAATTAAATAAGATCATTGAGTTCATAAAACATATTCTATTTTGGGTGTAATAGCTTTTGAGTTGGCTAAAACTCTTCCAAGATCTAAATTGTTAGTATTCCATACACAGGAAATGGTCTCAGCCCCCCGAAATTTTCCCAGCCCCCTCCGAAATAATATACGCCCATGCACGAGACCGCTGGTTCGTTTTGGAAAAGTATTTTATGGTAAAAACACACACTCACGTAAAAACATATATCTACATAAAAGTCCGACTAGCAGGAACTGCGTCATCTTAGCGCGGTTCCACTTATATCTCTAGTGCCATTAGTAAAGGAGTTGAAGCAATTATTGGTAGTTTTTGATATTTCGTGAAAAATATCTATTTATTTATTTATTGATAAGGCTTCGCAACTTGGCGAATCGCCTGGTCAATTGTTACATATTAACAAATTGTCAAGTTATTTTCATACAAATATTTTCTTATTCTAAAATGTACTAGGGAACAAAAGTTATACAATAGCAAAATAGAAAAGAATGAATGAGTTCGGAACAAACAAAGAGAAATAAAAAATAAGGGGATAAAAAAAACATAAAAAAAAAATAAATAAATAAAAAAAAATAAAAAAAAAAAAATAAAAAATAATAATAATAATAAATAAATAAATTAATAAATAAATAATATATATATATAAATATATATATATATATATATATATATATATATATATATATATAAACGAAGTGGCAACAAAATGTTTTGGGCGTAGCTTTATATATATACATTCATTCATTTATGTAATATCGAATTTTTTTGATTTGCGGGTATGTTAAATTTGGTTGTAGGCGTTAATGTGTTGTAGATATATTAGTATAGTGTTTGTGTGTATACTGTCATATTTTTTCGTGAAAAATATAGAATTACATATCAAAGGGAAGGAAGATTTTATGCACGACAACAGGAAACTGATAGTATTCTAAGGGAAAATGACTCCCCCTACCTTCTCGACTTTCGCTCTTGGAAACACTATAACCAATATGTTTCTAATTTTCTTATCTTGTTTTACCAAAATACTCCTTTTATTGTTGAATTCAGGTTAACAGGTACAAAACACGTTCAAAAGAACAAAACTATCAGTTTCAAGCACTTATTGCTCCATCGAAAATTCCTTTCTTGTAGAGAATTTAGTAAGCTACCGAATTGTCTATTTCCACTTACGATTTCCCAACCGTTTTCAAAATATTTTAGAAAATATACAAAACTCCCAAAAGTTCTCATGTCTGTTTATAAATTGTTTGGTTCTAACCATTTCTCAACTCCAAGCGTAACCATAATTCATATGTATTAGTTTAAATATTTGTCGGACGTCTTGAAATATGTTTAACTCATTCCGCCATCTTGAAATGTTCATAACGAAAATTCCTCAAAATTTTGGTTTATTCTCAAAAATGGTTATGGGTATGGCTTTAAAAATGGTTTTATTCTTTTTTCTACGGTCAAATTACCTATGAAAACTTCCGTCGCGCAGAAGCTGTAAACTTAGCAACTTCCTCATAAGGTGTATTAGTCGGAGAGCTGGCAACGCACTTTTCATGAAGTGTTTTATGCACCCTGAAATTTTGCTATAATGTACCTCTTGGGTAGATAAGAAGGTATATATGTGTTTCCTGGACATACCTTGGAACACCAGGTACAGCGCGTAGGGGAAAGGTGCAAAACAATATTGCCCAAAAATAGCGTTTTATTCAGAAGCCAACTATTATTAATGAAAAAAAATTACAAATTAAGGTAATTTTAAAATTAATAATAAATAAGGCAGGCACTTTTAAGGGGGTTAAATTGTAAATTAAAAAAAAAAAAAAACAAACAATGTATCTAGTTTTTATTGTTAATATTAAATGAAGTGCTTTATTCATGCTGCGATTTAAACAGCGTCTTCAATAAACATATTTAAAAATAATTACAAAAGGGCAGACACTTTTGTGGGGGTTAATTATCAGAAAACATGAAAATAAATGTTGAATATGATAGACTGCAATACACTGCGCGTAACCGTAAGAGTGTATGACACGACTGCGCAGTGTAGGTTGTTTTCTGTGCTCTCATTGGTTCTTGCTCACATGATCTTGCACAGCTGTTCCGGTTTTAATGGCAGCGCGAATAAAACTCTCATTTAATATTAGAATAAAAACAATTAAGTGTTTGTTTTTTTTACATGTTATACCCCTTAAAAGTGTCTGCCATATTTATTATTCATTGTAAAATTGTCTTAATTTTACATTAAAGATAGTTGGCTTCTGAATAAAACTCTATTTTCGGGCAGTATTGTTTTGCACCTCTTCCCTAAGCGCAGTACCTGGTGTTCCAAGGTATGTCCAGGAAACACATATATACCTTCTTATATATCCAAGAGGTATATTATAGCAAAATTTTAAGATGCATAAAACACTTCATGAAAAGTGCGTTGCCGGCTCTCGGACTATTTTTTTTTTTTTTTATTTATTTGTTTAATGTGTCGTCAACCACTATGGGGTCATTAAACACAATATTATAGATGTTTATTTGTTTAATTGATTCTATTGGCGTTCCGCGAAATTAACCAGAAAGAGTGGGGGAATGGAATTATAATTTTATTTGAAGGTTATTATTTCGGATGATTTTAATTTTAATATTTCCTTGTTTACGATATTTTTGAGGTGATTTAAATATTTAGATTATGATATTTGTTATGGTGTCACATATTTGATTATGTATTTATATTTAATTTATATTTTTAGATATTATTTATTAGTTCACTTGATGTTAAAAATTCGAATAGCTTATTGATCTGTTTGTGATGATCCGCTAATATTTCATCAATTCTATCAGATAGCTGGGCTTCCCTTCTGTGTTTCTCATAGAGTTTACAATTAATCAACAGGTGGTGAACGGTGATGATTTGGTTACATTTTTCACAAATTGGAGGGGCGCCTCGGGACATTAGATATGAGTGGGATAATCTTGTATGGCCGATCCTAAGGCGAGTCAGGATGCGTTCTTCTTTTTTACTTGGCCGAATTGATGTTTGCCAAGGTGTTACTTGTTTTTTTATAATTCGTAATTTATTATCAGTTACAGAGTCCCAGGATTGTTGCCACTTTTCTAGAATTGTATGCTTCACATAGTTCAGAACATCACCCTGAGGTATCCTGGGGTATTCGATTCCTTCTCCTATGGCCTTTTTAGCCAACTCGTCAACTGCTTCATTGCCCTTTATGCCGCAATGACTGGGGATCCAGACAAATGTAACATTTTGGTTTTGGTGGTTTAGCTGATCAAGTGATTCTAAGATGTCTATTGTCAGTGGATGTTTGGTAAATGGATTATTCAAGGCTAGTAGTGCTGATAGGGAGTCTGTAAAAATATTAATATTGCCATATTTTGGAGTTACTATATTAAGAGCCTTGTTGATAGCTAATAATTCGGCCGTGTAGATACTGCAGTTAGGTGTTAAAGTGAACATGTATCCTCTATCTTCTGAATAAATGGCGGAACCAACCCCATTTTTGTCCTTCGAGCCATCCGTATAGGCATCTCGTCCTTCCGGGAGCTCACTTTTTAGTTTTCTAAATTCAGTCAACAGAATCAAAGGATCTATGTCTTTTTTATTAAATTTGGTAAGAGACAGATTCATTTTAGATGCTGTTAATGTCCAAGGTGGTTTTGAAGCGGTAGGAAGGTGGAGTAGTTCGGACGGAGAAGGGTTTTCTGTTGTACGGATAGGAGCGATTGGGGTTGCAATTGAGATATTGATTGAGTGGATGGGATGTAGTTCCTTTTATTCCTATGAAATTTGTTAGGAGTATTTGTTCTCGTCGTAAATGAAGTGGAAGCTCTCCTGCTTCAACACAAAGGCTGGCTATTGGGCTAGATCGGTAAGCACCCGTTGCAATACGGATTCCATTGTGGTGAACGGCATCTAGGATTTTTAATGTTCGAGGTGATGCGGAGCCGTAAACTGTGCATCCGTAATCAAGGCTGGAGCGAATGTAGCTTCTGTATAGCATGAGCATGGTTTTTCGGTCAGCTCCCCAAGAATTGGCTGTCATGGTTTTCAAAATGTTCATTTTTTTTGGCATGTTGTTTTGAGGGCTTTAATGTGTTGTGTCCAAGTTAAAGATCTGTCAAAGATAACTCCAAGGTATTTAGCCTGCTCACTGATATCTATGGGTTGATTATTAATGGTTAGAGAAATGTCAGCATTTACTTTTCTTGAGGAAAATAATACTCCAACTGTTTTACTAACTGAAACCGAGAAATCATGCTCCGCCAACCAAGTGCTAACGATGTTCAAAGAATTTTGAATTGAATTTTGGAGGGTATCTATTGAAGTATTGGCTGTGTATATGACGAGGTCGTCAGCATAAATCATAGCTTTGACTGGAGTAGGTATGCATTTTAGCAGTTTATTAATTGCAATGGTAAAAAGGAATGCACTTATTACCCTACCTTGAGGAACACCATTTTCTTGAGTATATTCGTCGTATACTTCATTCCTGAATAAATTTCTTAAAACAACCTATATAAATAAATAAAAAAAGAACACTATACCTACTAAGTAATAGGCAATTCGACCTTTTCTGATCAAAATCAAAGTAATTTTCTCCAATTTATGAATAACAAAAAAAAAAAAAAGAATATTTTTCGATTCTTTATGTCATATGTAAGTTTTATAAGGGCTGTTAAAATAGCCACAAAAAATAATTTTTAATTCTTCGAAAACAAAATGGCGGCGCTGTGTTAGAAGAACGGAAACTCTCCTTTTTCACGGGCGGCAGAAAAATAACTAAATATAATTATTCTTCAACTGACCCTTTTTTTTTCAATCTTTTTATTTTCGTGGTAGGTGGAAGGTCAATTAATAAAAACTTCACCATACAGGATCACCAACTTTATTCCGCCCCTACATGTTTCACACCTTTTCTGGTGCCTCTTCAGGGGAAATAGTTACATATATAAAACTTACTGCCTCAACCTGAGGAGGACAACCTTCCACCAGTTCGGCCACGTCTAGAATGATCATGGTCTGAAAGAATCTAACATGGCGAAATATAATCAGCTGATCCATAATCGATTTGTCAAACATTTAAAATTAATTTCCAGAAGAAATATAGTCCTAACAATTAAAACCATCTTCCCACTCTCTAATTAAAACAAATTTTTACTTTTTGTCAAATAAATTGATAAAAATCGTATTCAAATGTAATATTTCCGTTTTTTTATTTACCACTTTCTTTCTATTTTTTATTATATGGATATTTTTCTTAATTCTTCTTTTCATTCTATTTCTTTCTTTACCTAATGTGCTAATATTTTCAAAATCGAAACTATGTTTATATTTTATAGCATGATAAGCCAACGCTGTCTTATTCTCTCCTTTATCAATACTTTGCGCATGCTGTTTAATTCTTTTTCGAAGTAGCTGTTCCGATTCCCCTATATATGATTTATCACATCCATTGCAGCCAATTTTGTAAATAAAAAAACGGAAATATTACATTTGAATACGATTTTTATCAATTTATTTGACAAAAAGTAAAAATTTGTTTTAATAAGAGGGTGGGAAGGTGGTTTTAATTTTTAAGACTATATTTCTTCTGGAAATTAATTTTAAATGTTTGACAAATCGATTATGGATCAGCTGATTATATTTCGCCATGTTGGATTCTTTCAGAACATGATCAGTCTAGACGTGGCCGTACTTAAGTTATATATATGTAATTTTTCCCCTGAAGAGGCACCAAAAAATGTGTGAAACCTGTAGGGAGGTAATAAAGTTGGTGATACTGTATGGTGGAGTTTTTATTAATTGACCTTCCGCCTACCACGAAAATAACTAAATATATTTTGAAAGAAAAAGTTAAAATCTAGTTTAGTACGTAGGATTTTTAAAAAATATTAATTTTTTTTTTAAATCATGATAAATTATTCATTTTCTATTAAAGAATCCGTCAAAAATCGGTCATAAAATCGTTATAATTTAATGAATCAAAAACATCCTACCTACTTTACTAGCATGTATCATTATGAAGCTGCAGCTAATTTCAAGGTGATTTCAGGGTGAAAATTGAAGGCGCTAGCTTATTGCCCGATTTGAAAAACATAGTTTTGAGAAAATTGACTTTAAATTTAAATGTACTAAAATGTTCCTTTTTGTTCTTTTAAGTTTTTTCATAATTTTTTGTAAAAAAAAAAAAAAAATGATGTTTAATTTTGAAATTTATCGGGACTTTAGTTGAAAAATCGAATTTTTGGCACATTTAAAAACTGTTCCGGCACATAAACACACTCGCATATCATTTTTGGTTAGTTAAGGAAGCATTTGAAGCCCATAAAAAAGAAAATGGTAAAACAAAAAAAAAAAAAGTTACAATATAGTATTACCCGTTAATAAATACACACAACTTCAGATTTATATTCATTGATCTTGTTGAAAAATACAAGCATCCACTTGCAAATAGAGAATATCCCACATGTACAGCATCAGGATACAGCGCCCCTTGTGGTAGACAAAACAACCTGAGCCGTTATGGCGATTTAGTTCAATTCGAACATAATAAACAGTAAACCCGTTTATTAAACAAATTTCATGGAGAAACTCGTTGGGATAGCCGACTTAGGAGTTAATCTCACTAACCGTACTGACAAATACTAGGCGCAATTAGATGAATTCACTAATGAATAGTACCTAATTAATTTAACAAACAAAGATATATATTAGTACAAGGCAACAATCCATACTAGGGTTAATCTCAAATTTTGCTCTTTTTTGGAGATATCTTAATTCAACAAGTGGTCGAATTAAATTGAATTATTTTTACAGAAGTTCAAGTATAAGACGGAAACAGAATGACTTGAGATGTACACGGTAAATAGAGTGTTTCAAAAATACAAATAATTTCACTCACCAAATAAATTGAATAGAAAATTATTTTATAAAAATAATGCCGCCATATCTATATATATAAAAATCACGTGTCTGTCTGTTTGTTTGTTCCTTATACAAATCTACACCGTTTGACCGATTTTGACCAAACTTGGAATAATGGTAGGTCTTGATACGAGAAATCTCCTAGGCTAGGTCAAAAAAATCTACCAGCTGTCTGTCTGTATGTTTGTCCCTTATACAAATCCACACCGTTCGTCCGATTTCGACTAAACTCGGTACACATGTAGATCTTAATCTGTGGAGTGTCGTAGGCTAGGTCAAAAAAATCTACCAGCTGTCTGTCTGTATGTTTGTCCCTTATACAAATCCACACCGTTAGACCAATTTTTACGAAACTTGGTATACATGTATGTCTTGATACAGGGGGTGTTATAGGTTAGGTCAAAGTCGTCTAGGACTCACAGTTGGGAGGCCACGGGTTCATAACAGTTACAGATTCGTGTTATTAGATTTTAATAATACTTATTTGGTGTCTAATTTATTTAGGCTTTTCTATACGCAGAAAGTAGACGTCACGCCGGGTAACGGCTAGTGTAGTATAAATTAAACAATTTCGCTTGAATTGTATAAAATAATTTAATTTTTATTATAAAGGAAATATGTTATTAATGAAATATTATATAGAGGGAATTTTATTTAGAATGATGTCTTGGGGGGGGGATATATAATTTATTATTGATTTCAATGATTTTTTTTATGTACAAACATTAATTTAGTAAAATTTATTTAGAAGAGATTTTTGTTTCAAATAAATGTATATCAACTTGCTTATAAGGCTAAATTTATTTTAGAAGGATTTTCTTCTATTCCAAGTTATGTAGAAAGAAACAAGAAAGTTATGTAGTAATAATCCTAGGATAAATCCCTGTGTAAAACCCATTGGTTGCTACACTTTTTCTAAACATTATCCTAGTCTTTTTTTTAACCAATTCGGCATTATAGTGTTAATTTATAAATAAAGATTGTATTTCCATTTCAGATTTGTAAATATCTTAGGTATTAGGTTTAGGATTATTGATATTATTGTTACTATATTATAGCAATTAACACTAGGAAACTAACACAATTATATAGTAACCCCCTCCCCATGCTAAAAGATCCAAATCTTGTAAGCATTAAAATAACATAAAAAAATATTAAACAATTTAGATTATTTGAAAAAAAAAAAAAAAAAAAAAAAGAAACCCTTCTGTGATGTAATTGGCTCTCATCACAATAAAACATACAACACTACAGGTATGGTCAAATTACTAATCTGGTTCATATATATATATATATATATATATATATATATTTGAACCGTGATTCGTGATCTATGAGTTCTGAAACATAAAGTTTTCCCAGTTGGCATTTCCAGAGCGGAAGTCACCGAAGAAGTAGGACATCGAACGAGGTCTGGGAGGTTGGTCCGGAAGCCCCAGCGTCTCGATCTGTGAGGGCCACTTCTCTAAGCAGGAAGATGTTGTGTATTTGTTTATTTCTACCTCTTGGTTAAATTATATCATGTGTTCTATAGTTCAGGGTTACATCATATGTTTTGATTAGTCAATAAATGTGTGTTGAAAGCAACTATATTTTAACTTATATTACAAAAACATACAACACTACAGGTATGGTCAAATTAATAATCTGGTTCATATATATATATATATATATATATATATATATATATATATATATATATATTTATATATATATATATATATATATATATATATATATATATATATTTATATATATATATATATATATATATATATTTGAACCGTGATTCGTGATCTATGAGTTCTGAAACATAAAGTTTTCCCAGTTGGCATTTCCGGAATGTTTCATAAGCGCTAAAAATAAATGAAATAAACACTGGAAACGTTGGTCACTATATTGTGAAGACAATAAATTTATTTCTGAAAGTAATTTGTTTTGCCGTGAACTGTTGTGACTCCGGTATATTTAATTTATTGTGTTTCTTGGTTTAATAATTCACCTTTCGTTGAAAAGTTAATTGTTTATTATTAAGACGGACTTTCCTGTTGTTACTTATTGTTATTTACACCTGAGAGATTACCTCACCCTTTGAGGAGTCCATAATTCAGGGAGTACATCATTATAGTTAAATCTTAGTTCTAGGCAAAGTTTATTTTTATTTTGTATTTTTTTTGTAATAAATCACAACTGTAGAACCCGAGAAAATGTTTACATTTCGTAACCGCGCATAACAACAGATTTTTTTTTTTTTTTTTTTTTTTTGTAAATGAATCTACAATATATGACATAAATGTAAATAAAATATCCCACGGAATATGAAAGGTTTTTCCAACATTCCGCGCTCAAGATTTATTGAACTGGTTGCAGAAAACGTGTCTGTATTTCTATTTGAATTTTATGATTGTTTCCAATTAGTTCAACACTAGATATACCAGACCTGGAACTGGTATAAATGTCAATAAGAAGAAATATATTTGTTACTAATATATATAAAGTAACATTAAGGTCATTAAATGTAATCTCTACTTATAGCAGATCATAACATCATTTAGAAAAGCAAATGTTATATACAGGAGGAATTTTGAATTGAAATTGCACGACCAGTCAAAATGACTGGTCTGGTAAATCTAGTGTTAAATACATTCCGAAGATATATAGGAATCCCTGAAATAATAATAGATCACTAGAGCCCGGAAGTTAGGCATTTATTTTTGGGTGAAATAGGCAGGCAAAAAGGCACTTGAAATACTGAAAATAGGCAGTAAAAAATAGGCATTTATTAGGAGTGAAGGCAAAGAGGAACCTTACTTATTAATGATAAAAATATGTATTTTAAATACTCATTCATTTCTATATTACCAACTAGCTGTTACCCGGCGTGCCATGCTACGCCTACTTTCTGCTTCCCTAAGATTAAAAATAAATTAGGAACCCCGTTCATTGTTTCGAACCCGTGACCTCCGAACTGTGAGTCATAAACGATTTTAACATAGCCTATGGCTCTCCCCGAATCAAGACCTACATGTGTGCCAAGTTTGATCAAAATCTGTCGAAATGTGTGGATTTGTATTAGGAACAAACATACAGACAGACAGCTGGTAGAGATTTTTGACCTAGCCTTTGGCATTCACCGTATCAAGACCTACCTGTTTGCCACGTTTGGTCAAAAGGTGTGGATTTGTATTAGGAACAATAATACAGACAGTCAGCAGGTAGACGTTTTTGAGCTAGCCTATGACACTCATCGTAACAATACCTACATGTATTCCACGTTTGGTCAATATCGGTCAAACGGTGTGGATTTGTTTAAGGAATAAACGGACAAACAGTCAGTCAAATGATTTATATATATATATTTATATATATATATATATATATATATAAATATATATATATATATATATATAAATATATATATATATATATATATAAATATATATATATATATATATATATATATATATATATATATATTTATATATATATATAAATATATATATATATATATATATATATATATATATATATATAAATATATATATATATATATATATATATATATATATATATATATATATATATAAATATATATATATATATATATATATATATATATATATATATATATATATATATATATATATATATATATAAATAGATTTATCACAGAATTAGTGTACTTACTCTCAAGGGAATTACTTCCCTTGTTACAAGCAACAACAAGATGCTTTTTGAAAGTATCAACTGTTATAGACCTTCTCAGAAAAAATGTTTTTCATCATGGCAAAACTTCCTCTCCATTATCATGTCATTTCGAAGTCCGGAATACCAGGTAATTACACCATTGTCACAGCAAAAGGGGTGTGAGGAAGGAGATGTGACTTATTTCCCTCATCCTCTCTCTTTCCTCCTATTCATTATGCTTGTGCATTCCTTCTACCAAGGAAGGTTCTGTTATTTACAGAGGTTAAATCCATGCGTTGGGAAAATAAGCTTTCGAATAGATATTTGTGACGGCAATTTGTAATTTGAGCAACCTTTTTTGTCTTCGATGAACGGAAATTCAATATGTGCTTTTTGAAATGTTTAAATCGCAGAAAAAAATTGCATAACAAGCAAAAAAGGCAAAAATAGGCAACGGAACCCAAAATAGGCAACGGAAGCCAAAATAAAAATTTTCGCTACACTTCCTAAATGCACGAAAACATATTTATTTCTATCTGATTCTTCAATATATCCATTCAGATAAAAAAGGCATTTTGCCTAACTTCCGGCCTCTATAGATCACATACCGGAAAGCAAAATAGTCTTTCTCGCAGGAACTGCGTCATCTTAGCGCCTAGTGCCACTTGTAAAGGAATAGATCCAGTTATTGGTAGATTTTGATCTTTAGTGAAAAATATAAAATGAATTTACGCGGCTGATCCTAAGCGGAAATTACTGCATCCTCTTTCTCAAAGTTCTCGTAGGAAAACGCTATTACCAATAAGTTTCTCATTTTTTTTTAATGGCGCATTGAAAAATCTGGGCCATTAGCGCCAATTTTCTCAACGAGCCCTGAGATGAGAAAATTCCTGCCGCCGGTGGGGATCGAACCCACCATCTCCTGTTTATGAATCTAAGGCGCTAGCCACTAGACCCCTTATTTTCTTGTAGTTAGTAAAATAAGAGTTTACTGTCAAATGCACGTAAAAAAAAAATGATGTGAGGTAAAAAAAAGTAAAACCCCGTTCAAAATTAGCACTTTTGTGGTTTGAAGCACATATTCCTCTGAATGACATCGCCCCATCGAACATTGCTTTAGAACCTATTTTTGTAGAGAATTTAGTAAGCTTTCGAACGGTCATCTTCTACTTAACATGAATCCTAACAGTTTTCGGGATATTTAAGAAAATTTAACTAACTTCAAATGCTAGCAATATTTAAATATTTAAGTTCAGATGAATTTCAAACTAAGAAGACATTTTTTTTCGACTGAATTCAATGATTATAAGTACACAAACCGAAATTAGTAATAAAATCTTGTTTTATCCAAAAATGTTTACAGATATCCTACCTTAAAGAACCTATAAAAAGTGTACCTAGAAACCTACAGACGAATGAAAGCTTCATTTAAGGGGGAAGCCGTAACCGCAATTTTGAAGTGCGAATTTAACCCTTAAAACTTCTGAAGTAACTAGAAGGATTTGCTCTCCAAAACTGTTTAAATAATTCAAGAATTATTTTTATATTTCTATTGCTCCTAACCACCTAGACTGGTGTTAGCTGTCGATTCTACATCCAGCTGCACTGGAACTAGACTGTTCAAAATTCTTGGAGGTAATCCGCACTCCGAGGACAATGTTGAAAATTCTCTGTTGTTTATTAGTGCGTGCTGCTGTCTAGTGTAGGTTCTAAGAAGCTTATAATTCCCTTAGCCGTAGCATATACCCGGTGGCCTCGGCTGAAGCCGATTATAGCCGAGGCCGGACAACCTAATCTAGTAGATGTTCATTATTTAAAAAATTAAGTACATTATGACTAATTACTAGTTTGCTTAGAAAAAAATAAAATTTATTATGGATTTTTAGTGAAAGAATTTTTGAAAAATGTTGTAAAAAGTACATAGAGATATGTTCCAATGTCTCAACAGATATTATACCAATGCCGAGGTATTTGACTTCATAAAATTAAAAGTCCGTCACGCAGGAGCTGCATAACTAAACACTTTCCTCAGAATTTGGGTAGTGTAGACTGCTTTCCAGAACAATTTGCTTAAAATAAATAAAATAAAAACATAAATAGTTCTCTGTTAAATTTGTAATGAGTAACTGATATATTATTAATTTGCTTCCAGAGTTACGTTTACACATGGTACCTACTACACTACGTAATAAATACAAAAAACCTCATATTATTGTATTTTGATCTAACGCAGGAACAGGATACAGTCTCTCTAGTGGTAGAAAGCGCTCCTTGCGGCGGCTTTGTGAACCTACTTCTGGCGGGCTTTTCTATTGAAATATATTTCAAAGTAAACCCCCGCTTTCCGATTGACCACTTCAGCTGATTTTTACAACACTTCTTTCTCATGAGTTACCCACGACGTATACCGCGTTTCGTTACAATACAGCAGAAATTACGACTGGTATGAGTATATTAGGAATTTGGGTCCGGAGTAAACCCCCCTTCTAATGAACCGATTTAGTTCATTTTATATCTCACTTTTCTCTGTATATTACCACTACGAATACCGAGTTTCGTTGAAATATAACAAATATTACGGCTGACATGGTCAAATTAGTGTTTTGGGTTCGGGGTAAACCCCCCTTCCGGTTGACTGATTTTGGTGGTTAACGAACTCGTTCAATCGTTTGCCGTCATGAGTCCAACCTCAATAGCTACTTTCCTTCGGAGGAAAGTGCCCAAAAAAAAAAAAAAAGAATTAAATGAAGGGGGGGGGGGATTTCCCAGGAACTATTATTATGGGGGGGGGGTTCTCCTCAGTCTCCTGGGATAAATTCTTTCGGGGGCTATTTCCAACCGAAAGAATTGTTTTTTTGTTGTTTTTTTTTACGGGCGTTCATTTAAAAATTTTCTTACCGCCAATACTTCTATTATTATTATTATTACAACTATTATTGTCTATAAGTATAGTTATGGTGGATGATGGAAGGCTATATGCAAATGATATGTGTAGAATTAAAGGATGGTTCGAAATTTGTTATCCAATTTAGTGCAACGTTTCGGAATTCATTATCCTTCTTCAGGAATAATACTGTAATTTCACAATTTTTAGTAATATTAGTTATGAATTATCAGTAATCAAGAGAAAATAAATTATTAAATCATTCGAAAATATCAATATCAAGTCATACCTTCAATCAATTCTAGATTTTTTTTTTGTGTTAACGCTTTGTAGAGATGTACACCTTACATATATATATATATATATATATATATATATATATATATATATATATATATACATATATATATATATATATATATATATATATATATATATATATATATATATATTACATTATTGTCTACATGTTAACAATGTGTATATATCATTACTTTATATTATATTACATTATTGTCTATATATTTATATCGTTTATACATTATTACATTACATTAAATTACATAATTGTCTATACTTATATCATTTATATATTACTACATTAGACTACGTTATTGTCTATATATGTACATTCTATATAACTAAGGCCTAATACAATTATTATTACAATTATACAATAAATACTATATACATAGACAGAAACAGTTATGCTAATTAGTACATATATAAACAATTAATAATTATACAGCCAACTGGTCATATTCACGGTTAGTTGTGCATCATCAAAGCAATGCCGATTCACAAAAATTAAGCTGGATTTAGAAATTATTCAATCAGTTGGGGGGGGGGGATCTCCTTTTGGAAGAGCTGTTTGGTCCACCTTGATGTTATTTCTATTTGGTTGAAATAACATTAAGGTGGACATTAGATTAATTCTAGATTAATCTAAGGTCATGCATAATGCCATATAATTCTAGATTAATCTAAGGTCATGCATAATGCCATATAATTCTAGATTAATCTAAGGTCATGCATAATGCCTTATAATGATTTAAAGAAAATACTGTAAGCCATTATTTGGGATATTGCATTTCCTAATAGTTGCTTGAAGGATAGATTAGATTTCTGTTTTGGAGGGCATTAAACAGGCAAGGTTGTTACGCCCTTCTGAGTAAATTATTATATTTATAATGTTAAATTTATTTTATATGCTGCCAGTTGTTATGTGTTATGTGTGCTGTAATGTATGCTGTGTGTAATATACTCTCTGTTTTTGTTATTATATGTACATAGACTATTTATTTTTTCTATTTAAGACTCCTCTTTTTTTTTTTCTTTTTTTTATTCCTTTTTAGCGCGGTTCCTCCCTCCCCCATAGGGAGGAACCCCGCTTATAAGGTTGATACAATGAAACAATCCGGAAGTGCCGACTAGAAAATTTTGCGTTTCAGAACCCCTAGAAACCGAAAATAACGGTGGTTCAAATTTGTATATATATATATATATGTATATATTTATTTATATATATATATATATATATATATATATATATATATATATATATATATATATATATATATTTGTCTGTTCGCTCTCTAAATAGAAGACGAATGGTCCGATTTTGATGAAATTTGGTACAAAAATCTGTCGTCCAATTTGAAAGGTCAAGTTCGTTAACCAGCAAAATCCGCCCACTGGAAGATGGCGTTTGGGGCGAAATTCGCGCAGAAAAAATCGTAACGCTTACGTTTTTGAGTTCATAAGCTTGTAAGTACTCGTTTTATAGGCTTCTTGGGCTAGAAAAACGAATGAAACCATTTTCAAGGCGATAGCTTTAACCGTTGTCGAGAAAATTGGAAAAATAGTTTTTGAATACCGTTTTTGGTTTGGGTACTTAGAATAACGGGATTCAGTTGAAACATTATCTGCATGTTCTACATTCATTAAAACTAATATGTTGAAAGTTATGTTGCGTTTGGAGTTAAGGAAGGGTTAGAATAAAATATTTTATGAACAGACATGAAAAGTTTTGGAAACTTCGTATACTTTCATTAATATCTCGAACACGGTTGGGAAATCGTGGTAAGTGGATTGAAACTATTTGAAAGCTTACTAAATTCTCTACAAAAATGATTCTAAAACTATTTTTGATTAGGTTATGTCAATCGGAGAAATAAGTGCTTAAAACTTCAAATACGTCTGTTTTGTTCTTATGAACGGGTTTTTGTCGTTCTTTTTGTAATTTTTGTCTCTTTCCCTTGGTTTTTTATTGCTTTTTATTTTTGTTATTTCTTATGTTGTATTTGTAAGGAAAATGTATGTGTGTGTAAAACAGGATAGGTAAAATGAGACCAATTTTCTGTTGTCAGAAATAATTAAAAGTTTTGGGAACTTCGTATAATTTCTTAATATATATAACAGACAAGAAAAGTTTTAGTAACCTTTTATACTTTCGTTAGTATCTCGAAAACCGTTGACAATCTTGGGAAGCGAAATGTTACCATTCGAAAGCTTACTAAATGGTCTACAAAAAAGGTTCTAAAGAAAGTTTTGAATGAGCGATGTCAATCGGATAAATAAGTGCTTAAACTTTGAAGTAATTGATTTTGTTTATTCGAACGTTTTTTTTTGTCTTTGATTTTGGTACTTCGAATTATGGGATTCAGTTGAAACATTTTCTGCATGTTCTAATTTCATCAAAACTAGTATGCTGAAAATTTACTTACGTTTGGAGTTAAGGAAGGGTTAAATTAAAATAATTTATTAATAGAGATGAAAAGCTTTGGAAACGTCATATACTTTCCTTAATATCTCGAAAACGGTTGAGAATCTTGGTAAACGGATGGTTACCATTCGAAAGCTTACTAAATGCTCTAGAAAACAGGTTCTGAAGAAAGTTTTGATTAGGCGATGTCAAACGGAGAAATAAGTACATATAACTTAGAAGTTCGATAAACGATAATTGATTTCGTTTATTTATACGGTTATTTTTGTCTGTTTTCATTTCTTGTTATTTCTTTATTGCTTCTAGGAGGAGGATGTATTTCTCAATAAAACAGGGGAATAAATACAAATTCTTTGAACCTGTAACAGAACTGAAAACGTAAATATTCGCCGTGTAGGGTCAGTCCGGGTCGAGGTAGTCTGCCGGTTCAGGTAGGCTTTTATTGCACTTCATAAATCAAGATTCATTGTTCTCATCAAGCATTCTAGGACAGCTGACAGTTACCTTTACCTGTAGGAAGTCATGCAGCCAAATGCTATACTAGAAATATAATTATATTTTGTGGTTGAATGTGGCCTTAGTTCAATAAAAAATAACACTACTTTCTCATTTTCATGTACAATTTTATTTTGTTTAATTGCATTTAAAAGTAAAATGGATATGTTAGCACTGCAAGTAAAGTAAATTAGAAATATATTCGTAGAAGAGTCTTCGTAGACCGAAACTTGGGACGGCAGAAAGAGTAATTTCTGCTTAGGATAGTTTCATCCCTAACCGAAAATCTTGTTGTTTTTTTTTTCATATTTGTTTACATTAGGAATGATCCAAACAAAGTAATAACTGTTTCTATTCTAAGTCTACAAAATAACACTAGGGATATGAATGGAACCGCGCTAAGATGACGCAGTTCCTGCGAGTCGGACTTTTTTTTTTCTTTATATGACTATATTTTTTTTGTATTTTTTTTTATATATATAACTATATATTTTTATTATTTATTTTTTTTTTATTGTTTTATTTTTTTTTCATAATCTGTTGTAAATGCTTATTTCTTTAAAAAAATTCAAAATTGCATCGATTCCTTCAGCTGAATCCTGTAGTGCCGCTGATGCAATGCGGGAAATCCCATATTTTTCAAAACTTTCATTGAGTGGATGGCATTCCTCTAGAATATGTTGGATGGATAGAGGAACTTGGCAGGTCTCACACATTCTTGGAGCTTCTTTAGTTATTAGGTGTACGTGGGTCAGGTTAGTATGTCCTATTCTAGCCCTTGTTATTACAACCTCTTCCCTTCGGTTGCCCCTAAATGCGCTGCTCCATTTTTTCGTGGTTGGCTTTATTTTTCTAAGTTTATTTGTTAAAGGCACCTCATTCCTCTTTGCTTGAAGGAATGGCTTTATATTAATATTGTCTAAGGTTTTAATACAATAATTTATAATAGTTCATAACTAATATTAATTGAACAAAGTGAAGATATAGTCTACCGTTGCTATTAAGAATGTCTAAATGATCGGATTATGATAATTTGTTGTATTAAAACAACATCAGCTTGAAATGTAGTCTCGAAAAGTACGGAGCTGTTCCCTCTCTTCTCCATAGCCCTGAAGATGTCTTGTAACACAAGCCGAAACCTTGGCAATAAATACTACTAAATTTATTTATAAAATATAGTTTTATTCAAACAAATGACCGAACCCCGATCATCTAGACCATATTAATATTAATTAAAGTCCGTAGGAGCTGCATAACTAAGCACTTTCCTCAGAATTTGGGTTGTGTAGACTGGTTTCCAGAACAATTTACTTAAAATATCCAACATAAATAAAATAAAAACATGAATAGTTCTCTTTTAATTTTGTAATGAGTAACTGTTCAATTATTAATTTTGTTATTAATTTGCTTCCAGAGTTATGTTTACACATGGTAACTACTACACTACTTAATAAATACAAAAAACTTCATATTTTCGTCTTTTGATCTGATGCAGGAACAGGATACAGTCTCTCTAGTTGTAGAGAGCGCTCTTTGCGGCGGCCTTGCGAACCTACGTCTGGCAAGCTAATTCTATTGAAATATATTACAAACTAAACCCCTCTTTCCAATTGACCGATTTAGCTCATTTTTACAACACTTCTTTCTCATGAGTTACCCACGACGTATACCGCGTTTCGTTACAATACAGCAGAAATTATGACCGGTATGAGTATATCAGTAATTTGGGTCCGGAGTAAACCCCCCCCCCCCTTCTAATGAACCGATTTAGTTTATTTTTACAACACATTTTTACTTGTAGATTACCACTACGTTAGTGAGTTTTGTCGAAATATAACAAAAATTACGGCTGGTACTGGCGATTTGGTATTGTGGGTCCGGAGTAACCCCCCCCCCCTACAAATGAACCGATTTAGTTTATTTTTACAACACATTTTTACTTGTAGATTACCACTACGAATACCGAGTTTCGTCGAAATATACCAAAAATCACGGCTGGTAGTGGCGAATTGGTTTTGTGGGTCCGGAGTAAACCCCCCCCCCCGCCCCTCCTAATGAACCGATTTAGTTTATTTTTACATCTCACTTTTCTCTCTAGATTACCACTACGAATACCAAGTTTCGTTGAAATATAACAAATATTACGGCTGGCATGGTCAAATTAGTGTTTTGGGTTCGGGGTAAACCCCCCTTCCGGTGGACCGATTTTGGTGGTGGAACTCGTTCAATCGTTTGCTAATTGAATGCTATATATATATATATATATATATATATATATATATATATATATACATTTTAACGGGGGTCATTTTCGGTGTCTACTAGGTAGGATCGATAAAGATTTGAAGAAATTTTTTAAAAATTCCGTCATGAGTGCAACCTCAAGAGCTACTTTCCTTCGGAGGAAAGTGCTAAAAATTGTGCTATTACAGCCTGAAGTAGTATAAAAATGTACGAAACGTTGCATTAAATTGGATAAAACCTTTGGAAGGTTCAGTTATCATCACAAATTCATGTTTGTTTTGTATTCATTTATAACATTTTAAGCCATCTACTATATATTTGTCAAATACCGCTCACTCACTCACTCACTGACCTATCATCGCCCAGCCCAAACACAGGAAACGTTGACACTCCCATTATAACGTAAACACTCAATAAGAAAGGATTTTTTGATATTCAATTTTTTATGTATTTTTAGAGGGGTTTGAATTTCTAGTTGGTTAGAGCAGGCACGCCTAGGCAGCATGTGTTGCTAGGACGATAACAGAACAGCTGTTATTGTACTGTATCTATTTCTTAATGTTATTTTTATTTTTATTTATTTCATGTTAGAGTTCCGCAACTTAGGCAAAAAACTCTTTAAAAACAGTCAACTAAGTACCAACAAAAAATGAACAAAAATACACACAAATAATTAAACGATAAAAATACTAATAACTGTAATAAAGGAAAGAAAAATATAGAATAAAAAACATATATATATATATATATATATATATATATATATATATACACACATTCAAAGGGATAAAATTTAATTATTTACATTTTGGAGTATAACTAGGTTTGTTTTAGATACCTGAGTAGTGTTATTTTTATTTTCGGTACATTTTAACTATGATAGTAGACCTTGAATTACTAGAAAAAAAACTGTGATTTTGTCCCTGTTAGAATTTATGCTATACCTGGTGATCGCCCATCCGAGGTAATAATATCCCAACCCCTTGCGATATAATGGGTGACATCTTGGAACCAAAAATATTTAAATTTTAAAGGTAAATTTATTATTGAAAACTAAATTTAACCTGTACTGTTTAATCAGCTGTTACTGCTAACATATAGATAACGGGTTATTTCTAGGTTATCTGTTTCTTGACACTAACCCGGAGCGCCCAGTGTTAAGAAACATTATACTTTGATAACGCAAGAAAATAACTGAACTGGTTCAATGTTCTCGAACTATCTGCCGTGCCGAAGCACGGGTCGTTAGCTAGTTTATTCAAGAATGCCATCTTTCTCTGCTTAACTGTTGATGGTAAAGTGGTAATGCATAAGGTGATTAAGCGGGAGATGGTGGATTCGAGACCCATTTGCAACGGGGATTTTTCTCATCACAGGGCTCGTTGAGAAAATTCCTATTTGCAACATGGACATCGGTGCTAATTGCCCAGATGTCGGTGAGCCGTAAAAAAGTAAGCCAAACAATATTTTTATTCGACAAATCTCTTTTTTAAAAACTAACTGATTTATATGTATTTTATACTAAGAAAAATTTCTTAGTTAATTGTTTTTTTTTTCGAGAGCGTTCGGAACTACTCGGTAATGGACGACAGTTCCCGAGCATGTGCTATCCCCAAGCTCTAGAATGGATCTTTAGATTTGGAACCATTCCTTCCTTCAATATTCTTCAGCCTTCAGAATGTCGAAATTGAGGAAATCAACTGTTTAAGATATAATATGGACACTTAAAATTTCGTCCCGCAAATTTAATTTATTGACCGGGAACTTATGAAGTATAATTTCCTACGACATGAGCTCTAAGTAAGAAGTGTCCGATTAAGGAACTAAGCCATTTTAACGTGTTTGCACAGCGTTCCATATCCCTATTGGCATATATATATATATATATATATATATATATATATATATATATATATATATATATATATATATATAATGCCTGCATAAGTGGCATGCCACGTGGTAGCGCACTCAAGATAACCACCTAAGGGAAATAAAGAGCAATATACGACCATTTAAGTCAAGAGAACATAGAACAAGACATGAAGAAGTTGTATTAACAAGACTGAGAATCGGACATACAAGCCTCACTCCCTCACACCTATTTACGAAACAAGACAAGCCTAGGTGTGATATATGCAGTTGTCCCTTGCCACCTTCGACTCTGACCTTTTTGCTTGTCAACAGTGAGCGTGCTGTTTTTGAACCCCAAGACACTTGTGTTTACATTGCTAATAGTATTCATCTCTAAATGTGACATTTATTTTTTTTGCTTATGCTCTCCTAAATCGGCCATTTGTCCCACTGCGCGTCGGGTCTCCAACTCACTTAATAGAAATGTATCCACATACAATTTGGAATATCATTTGTAAGGGGATATAAATAACGGGAGGTCTTCTCTAGGATAGTTTTGTCAACAAGCTTAGCTCCGTCAATCGGGTGACTGAGGTCTTCAAGTTACGATGGTCTAGCTGCTACACCCTCTGCATGATGAGGTGTTATTGACATGAAGCATTGTAGGTTTACGTGTTGGGTTAATTCCATCATGAAGGCAACCGGCTGACATATATTCGCAGGGTCAGTATGCAGATTCATTGGGAAAAACTAAACAATGCATAAGGGGGGGGCGGGCCTCAGAAGTCGATGTACCAGGTGGGGGTAATGTCCATTATATCGGCACTTGCGGTAATATCTTCTCACTGTCTGTACACTACCAGTCACTGCCTGTACACTACCAGCCTCAGAGGTCACTTCTTTCGCTACTGGTCAATTCTGTACACTGTTGGGTCAATTCTGCACAGCTCCTTTACCCTTCTCGGCCAAGGCCTGTTCATTCTGTTCACCACCTTTACACATTCAGTCACTTCTTTCACTACTGGCTAGTTCTGTAAACTGTTGGGTCAATTGTGTACAGCTCCTTTACCCTTCTCGGCCAAGGCCTGTTCATTCTGTTCACCACCTTTACACATTCAGTCACTTCTTTCACTACTGACCAGTTCTGTACACTGTTGGGTCAATTGTGTTCAGCTCTTTCACTCTTCTCGGCCTTGTCCTGTCATTTCTGTACACTGTTGGGTCATTTCTGTACAGGTCTTTCACTCTTCTCGGCTAAGTCCTGTCATTTCTGATCAGCTCCGTTACCCGTTCGGTCACTCCTTTCACTACTGGTAATTTCTGTACACTGTTGGGTCAATTCTGTACAGCTCTTTTACACTTCTCAGCGAAGTCCTTTTCATTCTGTTCATCTCCTTTGCTAATTCAGTCACTTCTTTCACTACTGGCCAGCTCTGTACAATCTTGGGTCAATTCAGTACAGGTCTTTCACACTTCTCGGCCAAGTCCTGTCATTCTGTAAATCCAGTCATTTCTTTACTACTGGTCACTTTGGGGTAAATTTCTGTCATTTTGTTTAAACTTTTGATCACATCAGGAATTTGATATGACGTTTTCTAGACCTGCTTAATAATTTTCCCCTGAATGCTCGAGGTTTCTCAATACTTCATGTACTATTCTTTCAAGAACTTTGTGATTTTATTTCCTCATATTATTTAATATTTTTTTATAGTTTTGATAAGTTTATTTATTTGTGTATGATGTTATACACGTTTCACATGTGACGTTAAGCACAGGGTGTCAGGTTTATGGCACAGGTGTTTGCATCACATAAAAACTGGACTTTGTTGATTTAACGGATTTAGTTTTATAGACTATATAATATAATCGGTATATAATTTAATATTCTTTGTTTGTTTTTCATAAAAATATGTCGTTATTTTTTATGGGGTCTTAAGTCTATAAATAAAATTAAAATATCTCAATCAAGAACAACACGCTTCCATCGACAGGAGACCATCTAATCGGGTCAAGGTATGCTGGTATCAGCTGATGGTCGAGCAGGTTCCAAGCGGTCCCTTGTGAAAAAAAACAGTTTCACTGACCGTTCGGTCTTGTGTAAAAAAAAAATAATTTCGTTTAGAGCCTTCTGCTCCAATTCAGGAACAGAAATATTCTTTAGGTCCACCTGACAAACGTATGTAATGTACTGTATAACATGCACGTGACGAAGGAGCTACATAAGTAAGCAGACACGAGTCAATGCCCTGACCGTAATGTACTCGGGAGGTATTCGCGTACAAAGTTTATTAATATAACCTATTTAATTGACAAATACATTCGTGGAGGCCTGGTGGCCGTGAGTGTTAAGGCGTGAGCATTTAACACTCCGAGCCCAGGGTTGTGGGTTTGATTCCCACTAGGGGTGGTGGCGTTTCTTTAGAAAAAACAAAAGGCATCAGCCCTATTCTGGCTAGAAAATAGGCCCTATTCTGACCTATAGATAATCCGTCCTAAAATTCCTAGTTAATAATAAATGGACGTTAAAATTTAAATATATAAAAAACATTACACACAAGTGTGAATAATACGACGACAGCGAATCACCTTAGATCCTCATGGATGCTCATAAATACGACGACAGCGAATCACCTTAGATCCTCATGGATGCTCATAAATACGACGACAGCGAATCGCCTTAGATCCTAATGGATGCTCATAAATACGACGACAGCGAATCGACTTAGATCCTCATGGATGCTCATAAATACGACGACAGCGAATCACCTTAGATCCTCATGGATGCTCATAAATACGACGACAGCGAATCACCTTAGATCCTCATGGATGCTCATAAATACGACGACAGCGAATCACCTTAGATCCTCATGGATGCTCATAAATACGACGACAGCGAATCGCCTTAGATCCTCATGGATGCTCATAAATACGACGACAGCGAATCGCCTTAGATCCTAATGGATGCTCATAAATACGACGACAGCGAATCACCTTAGATCCTCATGGATGCTCATGAATACGACGACAGCGAATCACCTTAGATCCTCATGGATGCTCATAAATACGACGACAGCGAATCGCCTTAGATCCTAATGGATGCTCATAAATACGACGACAGCGAATCACCTTAGATCCTCATGGATGCTCATAAATACGACGACAGCGAATCGCCTTAGATCCTCATGGATGCTCATAAATACGACGACAGCGAATCGCCTTAGATCCTAATGGATGCTCATAAATACGACGACAGCGAATCACCTTAGATCCTCATGGATGCTCATGAATACGACGACAGCGAATCACCTTAGATCCTCATGGATGCTCATAAATACGACGACAGCGAATCGCCTTAGATCCTAATGGATGCTCATAAATACGACGACAGCGAATCACCTTAGATCCTCATGGATGCTCATAAATACGACGACAGCGAATCACCTTAGATCCTCATGGATGCTCATAAATACGACGACAGCGAATCGCCTTAGATCCTAATGGATGCTCATAAATACGACGACAGCGAATCACCTTAGATCCTCATGGATGCTCATAAATACGACGACAGCGAATCACCTTAGATCCTCATGGATGCTCATAAATACGACGACAGCGAATCGCCTTAGATCCTCATGGATGCTCATAAATAAATTTTAAAAAAAATTAACACACACAGTAAATGCGTAATGTACACAGAATGTATTCTTGTACAAAGTTGATTAAAATAACATATTTAAGTACCAAATACATTCGACAATAATTTTTGTATTTTCTGTACTTATAGAACAGCTGTATCATTCATTCATTTTAGAGTAAGCCCCCAGACTTTAATATACAGATTTATTTATTTATTAGCTGTTACCGGGGTCTCCCGTGGTCTAGTGGCTAGCGCGCTAGATTCATAAGCGGGAGATGGTGGGTTCGATTCCCACCGGCGCCAGAAATTTTCTCATCTCAGGGCTCGCTGAGGAAATTCCTGGTTGCACCCTGGATCTCGGCGCTAATGGCCAAGAATTATGTCGATGCGCCGTAAAAAAAAAAAAAAAAAATATGTATTTAAAAAGGCAAAAATAATTAGAATCTAATAAAGCAAATCTGTAAGTATTTGGGTTTATAGTTTCGAACCCGTGACCACCGAACTGTGAGTCCTAGACGTTTCTGACCTAGCCTACGACACTCGTATCAAGACCTACCAGTGTGTTCCACATTTGGTGAAAATCGGACGAACGGTGTGGATTTGTATAAGGAACAAACATACAGGCAGACATCTGGTAGACGTATTTGACCTAGCCTACGACACTCTTTGTGTTAAAATCTACCTTTGTGCCCATTTTGGTCAAAATCGGACGAATGGAGTAGATTTGTATTAGGAACACACATACATGCAGACATCTGGTAGACGTTTTTGATCTGGCCTACGAGACTTCCCCAATCAAGACCTACCAGTATTCCGAGTTTGGTGAAAATCGGTTAAACGGCGTGGATTTTTATTAGTAACAAACAGACAAACAAACAAACAGATAAACAGACAAACAGACACGTCACTTCAATCTTTCGCTGTGACACAACTCAAAAACTGATTTTTGATTTGTGTCACTTTAGAAATACTAGTGCGCTATGTATATATGCAGAGATCGCTGGTTGAGAATACATTTCCTCTATTACGACAACATCTAAATTGACGCAGTTTCTGCTTGTCCGACTAATTTTATTGCGATGGCCTCGCGCTACGCCATACTCATCCGGTGTTGAAACCCAAGAATTATTGCACTCCTGGCCATGGAAGATAACTGCATTTATTATACTTTATGAACCTCTTGTTATCCAGAAGGCATTTTCCAAGGCGCGCCCATCACTTGAAGGAACGATTAAGATGTCATTACATTCTCCCCTAAGGGTCGTTTATTTATTAGTTTTTGTTATCTTTTTAAATGTTAACAAGTTTATTTCTTTTTTTAACGATTCTTTTTAGTTAGTACAAATGCCTTCTGGCTGGAGTGGTGCAATTCAGATTGATACATCTTGACCAGAAATAAATTCTTGTGAAATGTTTAATGCTTGTTATATCTAGTATTTTTTCTATCAGATAATTTAATAATAGCTAGATGGAAATAAAATACCAATTTAAAACAGTTCAGGCATTGAATGCTCAAAAACAGCTATAGATGGAAATGCATGGAACACACTTTAGGCTCCATAACTATGTTTAGACTAGTTAGGAGGTGAAAGAAAATACATAAAATAGGAAAGTAATATATATTATTGAAGGGAATGTAATGTTCTACAACCCTATAACCTGCATTTATTTTTTGGGTTCATAGTTGGAGAGATATCCGGTCAAGAAGAGCAAAAAGTGTGTTTTTTTCCCAAAATGACAGACTTTCAAGAGCGAAAACTTTTGATATGTTCACTTCCTAACTAGTCCAAACAGAGTTACGAAGTCGAAAATTTTGTTCCAAACATTTACATCTATAATTCTTTGTTTAACCCCGCAAACATAAAATCACACGGATCGACAGCAGTTTAGTGCATCCCAAAGAAAAGTAGCTATAGAGATATCTCTCGAGAAAGTTGTTTGAAAAATGCCTTCATCGATCCAAGCTATTTGATATTTTTGCTATAATACCCGCGAAAATGAAATAATGTTCATCTAGGCAATTTCTTGGTTGTCACAAAAAAAATTTTGGGCTGTTTGCCATTGATGACAAGGGCCAATTGCTTTGTAGAATCTTGGGGGAGGAGCTTACTTGCCGCTTAGTAAATAGAAGAACTTACTATTCACGTGCCCTTGACACTTGTCACTAAGCACCTTGTTAGGTGTGTGACAACTATGGTCGTGCACAAAACAGATAATTTAAATATAGTAGGCTTCCAAAAGCAAGGTCCTGATGGTCCTAGAAAACATGGCTGGGAGGTCAAGAAACATGTAAGCAGAATCTGAAATTAGGTGTTTTAAGAAAGAAAAAGTCCGACTCGCAGGAACTGTATCATCTTAGCGCGGTTCCGTTCTTATTCCTAATGTGGAAAGGTTGAAATAGAAACAGTTTTAATTTTGGTTAGACCTTTCATGAAATAGTTCATGACCCCAAATAGGTCACGGTTGCAAGGGTATATACCTCTATCTGACATAGAAAAATGATCCCTGACCTTGTCAAGGTTCGCTCAAGAAACACACTACTTACTGTTTCTTATTTTCTTTTACCATAATACGAATTTAACAGATGAATGCAATTTAAAACAAACAAAAAATCAATTAAAAAGTGATTTAAACAAAGACAAAAACCCGTTCAAAAGAACAAAACAAACACATTTGAAGTTTTATGCACTTATTTCTCCGATTCACATCGCCTAATCAAAAATTGCTTCAGAATGTTTTTTGTAGAAAATTTAGTAAGGATTTGAATGGTCTCTATCCACTTACCACGATGTCCCAACTCTGCGAACAGACAAATATATGTATATATATATATATATATATATATATATATATATATATATATATATATATCTTGACATTGATTTGGCTGGACGGTGGTGTTACTGCATCCAAATAGGAAAACCAACAAACTCCAAGGTCTCCACCACAAATGATTTATTTTATTCACCCACAAAGCATGCTTTCGGAGTCTACAGCTCCATCCTCAGTGCTTCCCGTTCTTCATTGCAGGCGGTTCACCCTTAGACTCCACGGGAGAAGCCGTCCTGAGTCTACGGGTGAACCGCCTGCAGTGAAGAACGGGAAGCACTGAGGATGGAGCTGTAGACTCCGAAAGCATGCTTTGGTGGTGAATAAAATAAATCATTTGTGGTGGAGACCTTGGAGTTTGTTGGTTTTCCTATTTGGATATATATATATATATATATATATATATATATATATATATATATATATATATACAAATTCGAACCACCGTTATTTTTGTTCTCTAGGGGTTCTGAAACGTAAAATTTTCTAGTCGGCACTTCCGGATTGCATCATGAGATCAACCTTATAAGCGGGGTTTTTCCCTATGGAGGGTGGGAGGAACCGCGCTAAAAAAAAATTGCTAAATTTTTTTAGTGCCCTACGTCTCTTAGAACGCCTGAGAAAACTGAAGATTGTTGTAGAAAACTGTGAGAAATATATGATGTAGCTTTTTTTGAGCTTTGGGAACATTTTAATCAGGTTTTGCATTATTAAGTACACATATAGTTTGATTGATGCGCCTGATTATTATAACAGTTTGGCAATTTCGTGAGAATGGCCTTCAATGGCTGAAACGTTGGCTTTGATAAATAACTTTTGTGCATTTCCTAAAAAAAGGGCTTTCTTTTATAATTTTCAGATTGAAGTAACCCTGAGATATGTGAGTTTATTGTTTTATTTCTCACATTCCATAAATTTTATGTGAAAATGTTACTTTTTTATTATTTTTTAAAGATATTAAGAAATAATTAAACATGAAAAACCACTCTTACAACTAAAACCAAAGGTAAACTGCGCACATTCTAAATTGGAAGAAAATATCCTGCATGTTTTTGTATACTGTGAAATAAATAAAAAATTTAGAAATACTTTTTTTGACGATTAGGCGAAATTATATGGAGCTAGATTTTTTCAACTGTTCAACTCCAAAAACAACGAATAATGGTCCGGTTTTGATGAAATTTGGTACAAAAATCGTTCGTCTAATTTGAAAGGTCACGTTTAAAAATCCGTTAACCGGAACGTTGTTTTTCGAGCGATATTCGCCCAAAAAAAAATCGTTGCGCTTCCTTCATATGCTTGCAAGTACTCATTTTAGCACTTTCCTCCGAAGGAAAGTAGCTATTGAGGTTGCACTCATGACTGATTTTTTTTTTAATATTTTTTCAAATCTTTATCGATCCTACCTAGTAGACATCGAAAATGACCCCCGTTAAAATTTATATATATATATATATATATATATATATATATATATATATATATATATATATATATATATAAATTTTAACGGGGGTCATTTTCGATGTCTACTAGGTAGGATCGATAAAGATTTGAATATATATATATATATATATATATATATATATATATATATATATATATATATATATTTCTGTTAACACTATAGCGGCCAGAGTTTTTGTTTTTTCTTCACGAAACGTGGTATATAGCGTTCAATTAGCAAACGATTGAACGACCAAAATCGGTCCACCGGGAGGTCCCGGGGGGGTTTACCCCGGACCCAAAACACTAATTTGACCATGCCAGCCATAGTTTTTGTTATATTTCAACGAAACTCGGTATTCGTTATGTTGATCTATAGAAAGAAATACATTGTAAAAATAAACTAAATCGGTTCATTAGGAGGGGGGGGGGTTTACTCCGGACCCACAATACCAATTTGCCAATACCAGCCGTAATTTTTGTTACATTTCAACGAAACTTGGTATTCGTGGTGGTAATCAACAGAGAAAAATGGGTTGTAAAAATAAACTGAATCGGGTTATTTGGAGGGGGGGGGGGTTTACTCCGGACCTAAAGTAAACGCGGTACACGTCGTGGGTATCTCATGAGAAAGAAGTGTTGTAAAAATGAAGTAAATCGCTCTATTGGAAAGGAGGGTTTAATTTAAACTCTGTTTCATTAGAATTACCCGCCAGACGTAGGTTCACAAAGCCGCCACGAGGAGCGCTATCTACCACTAGGGGGACTGTATCCTGTTCCTGCGTCAGATCAAAAGACGGAAAAAGAAGTTTTTGTGTATTTATTAAGTAGTACAGTATCATGTATTAACATAACTCTGGAAGCAAATTATTTACAAAATTAATAATTGAACAGTTCTCATAAGAAATGTAAATGAGCAGAACTATTCAAGTTTTTATTTTATTCATATAGGTTATTTACAGCAAATTATTCAGTAATGTAGTCTACACTACAAAAATTCTGAGGAAAGTGCTTAGTTATGCAGCTCCTGCGTGACGAACTTTTATATGTTTATTGGCTTAGGAAAACGAATGAAACCGTAAGCCTATAGCTTTAACCGTTTTCGGAAAAAGTGGAAAAATAGTTGTTGAATCACGTTTTTGGTTTTGGGTACTTAGAATCAATGGATTTTCTGCATTTTTGAAATGCATATAAACAAAGACGTTAAATTTTGGTTCCTTTTGGAGTTAAGGAGGGATTAGAATAAAATATTTTATTTAGAGACATGAAAGGTTTTGGGAACCTCGAATAGTTTCCTTAACATCTCGAAAACGGTTGATAATCTTGGTAAGCGGAAGGTTACCATCCGAAAGCTTACTAAATGCTCAACAAAAAAGTTTTTAAAGCAATTTTCGATTCGGACGCAAACTCCCTGCGAGTCGGACTTTTGATAAGAGGAGTGATTAGTTTTACGTGAGATTCTCTATCTGTTTGATTCCACCTCTGCTGCCACTTTTTTATTTCTTACTTTTCTCAAAACATGCTCCACATATTATTTTTTTTCTGCGCACCAACATCTGGGCCATTAGCGCCGGATATGTTCTCAACGGGCCCTGAAATAAGAAAAATCTCTGCTGCAGATGGGACTCGAAACCCCATTTCCCCTATGAGAATTCAAGACGTTAGCTACTAGACCTCCCCCTCCACAATATTTTTCGATATTTTCCTAAAACATGGCACGATTTCTTGACTTCTATCCTTCAAATCAGCTGTTTCATCCCCTTTTACGCCTATGTGTGCTTTAACCCAATTAAAATAAATATTTATGCATTTATTTAAATTTTAACGTCCATTATTGTTAACTGAGAATTTTAGGACGGGTTATCTATAGGTTACCACCCTTTTCTAGCCAGGATAGGGATGGTGACTTTTCTTTTATCTAAAGAAAAGCCACCATCCCTAGGGGGAATCGAACCCACGGCCTTTTGCACAGAGTGTTGAGTGCTCACGACTTAACACTCACGGCTCCCGGTCTTCCCTATGATAAATAAAAAAATGTCTACTTCTTTGTTTCTGTTTCTATTTATTTCTATAATGAAGTTGTAATTTTTGTAGTTTATTAGTTTGTTTATAAGTACTTGAGACTGGGTGTTAATTTGTATGTTTGTGAATGTTACACTGGAGAAAGTGCCTTTCATACTTCCACTTCCTTAGCCTGATTATTGTTATGATGTTTAACAAGCTCTGTTTTTCTACGTTCTATAAGTTTATCTGCATAATTACAAGAAATTTATTTATTTATTTTTTATTTATTTTCTATATACTGCCACTACCCATGTGAGTCATTGGCAGTTCTATATACTGCCTCTACCCATGTGAGTCATTGGCAGTTCTATATACTGCCTCTACCCATGTGAGTCATTGGCAGTTCTATATACTGCCTCTACCCATGTGAGTCATTGGCAGTTCTATATACTGCTTCTACCCATGTGAGTCATTGGCAGTTCTATATACTGCCTCTACCCATGTGAGTCATTGGCAGTTCGATAGTGTTATAATTCTTGATATAGGCCGATGTCTTTAATAAATTTTATTACTTTTTGCACCGCCTTTTCTTCATCCATTAGGATCTCTGCCATACTGCCTGAAATGTTATTTTCTTTCCTTATATGGTTGTGTTCCGTGCATTGTGTAAGGAAATGTTCAACAGTGAATTCATCATGACAGAATTTACAGGTGGGAGGGTAAAGTCCTTTTAGATGGTAAGAGTGTGTTATTTTGGTATGGCCAATTCTTATTCTTGCCAATACCACTTTCTCCCTTCTGTTGAATCTTTCAGAGGTTTTCCAAACATTTTTCTTTTATGTTTTTTAGTTTGGTTCCTGTTTTCAACCATTCTTTTTCCCACAATTTCATTATTTGTTTTTTTTATAAAATTTTTCAAATCTAGTCCGCATGCTTTTTCTATTTTTATGTTAGTAACTTGTGATGTTCTAGCAACGTTTGCTTCTTCATCAGCTCTCTTATTGAGTTCAATCCCCATATGTGAAGGAACCCATAAAAGAGCAATTTCTTTATGTTGTGTTGCTAGATTCTTCCAAATTTCTGTAATAATAGGATGGCTCTTCTTTAGTGTCGTAAGTGCCCTCATCACGCTGAGTGAGTCCGTTACGATCAGGTGCTTGTTGTTGTCTTGGATCCTGATGTCGTCCATGGCCTGCCAAATCGCAAACGATTCCCCCGTGAATATGCTATTAGCTTCGTGCATGTTATACTTCTTGGAGGAGTTGTCTCTTAGAAAGGCACATCCTATTCGGGAGTCAATTTTAGATGCATCAGTAAAAGTTTTGGTGTATTCTGTATATTTTTGAATATGTCCCAAAAAAAATAGTTTCATAAATGATTTTGTTTGTGTTTGATTTTGTGTGTTCTGTTAAGGTGAAGTCGAGGAGGACTAGTTTATTGGTTTTCCAGAATGGCGTGTCTTCGGGAGGAAATGCGAATATCTCGGGTATATTTAAGTCGAGTTTGTCCATTAATAACTGAATTCGATGGTTAAAATTGTTTGCATTCCTCTGTCGTCCGTGGAGGTTGTTCTCCTGATATATTGCGTGCAGAGAACCATGCAGTCTCCTCTCCTTACGTGATACGTGATAAGACAATGCAAGGTAAGCTCGTCTCATTGCTAAAGGCGGTTCTCCACTTTCCGCTAATATGCTGGCTACAGGAGACGTAGGAAAGGCACCTATGCAAATCCTTAAGCAGGAATTTCTTCTTCTTTTTTTTTTTATTCAATTCTTGAATGTTGTTTTTTAATGGGCTTCCTTCCTAAATTTAATACACTAAATCCTCATTGTTTTCATAAGAAAAATATTTAATTAAAAAAAATTAGACAGTTTTTCTGCATAATTATTTTCTCAGGGATTCCTTTATTAATTGTGCCTAATAGAGTTATATAATAATACAACCTAATTGAATCTGAAGAAACCTCTAAAAGTCCATGGTTTGTGGATTGTCTTAATTTTACATTAAAGATGGTTGGCTTCTGAATAAAACTCTATTTTTGGGAAATATTGTTTTGCACCTTCCCCTATGCGCAGTACCTGGTGTTCCACGGTATGTCCAGGAAACACATATTTACCTTTTTGTCTACCCAAGAGGTACATTATAGCAACATTTCAAGGGGCATAAAACACTTCATGAACCGTGCGGTTACTGGCTTTTGGACTAAAAGTTAATACAATGGATCTTCATTGTTTTCATAAGAAAAATATGTAATTAAAAAAAAATTATACAGTCTTTCTGCATAATTACTTTGTCAGGGATTCCTTTATAAAGGATAAATGAATCCGAAGAAACCTCAAAAAGTCCCTGGTTTGTGGGTTGTTGCGGTGATCCTAGAAAACCATGGACTAGAGGATAGGAATGGAGAGATGTTTAGTGGAGGATAGCGGACTTGAGGCCTCGTTACGATTTATCGGGAGGTCAGGTCGAGTCTTGAGGACTCGGCCTTGTAGTGGTGTCGGGTGTTTGCGTAGCGCTCCAGGACGCCAGGAGCAAGAAATACTCAAAATCCGATGAACTTCTTCTTTGACCAATCAGTTTCAGGCCCCCCCCCCTCCTAATTGTGTGATTTTGGTGGTTAATGAACTCGTCTGATTGATCCTTATGGGAATGTCGTTTACCAACTTTTTCCGCGAGTCCTACAGCTTATCTATATATATATATATATATATATATATATATATATATATATATATATATATATATATAAATCACGTGTCTGTATGTTTGTCTATCTGTTTGTTTGTTCCTTATACAAATCCACACCATTCGTCCGATTTTGACCAAACTTGGAATAATGATAGGTCTTGATACTAGAAATCTCCTAGGCTAGGTCAAAAATATCTACCATCTGTCTGTCTGTATGTTTGTCCCTTATACAAATCCACACCGTTCGTCCGATTTTAACTAAACTCGGTACACATGTAGATCTTAATCTGGGGAGTGCCGTAGGCTAGGTCAAAAACCTCTACCAGCTGTCTGTCTGTATGTTTGTTTTCTATAAAAATCCACACTGTTCGACCGATTTTTACCTAAGTTGGAACACAGGTAGATCTTGATACGGCGATTGCCATAGGATAGGTCAAAACGGCTTCCATCTGTCTGTCTGTATGTTTGTTCTTCATACAAACCCACACCGTTAGACCGTTTTTACCAAACTTGCATACATTTATGTCTTGATACGGGGGGTGTTATAGGTTAGGTCAAAGTCGTCTAGGACTCACAGTTGAGAGGTCACGGGTTCGAAACATTTACAGATTTGTGTTATTAGATTTTAATAATACTTATTTGGTTTCTAATTTATTTTTGCTTTCCTGGATGTAGAAAGTAGGTGTAGCCAGGCACGCCGTGTAACAGCTAGTATATATATAAAATGAACGGAATTTATTCCGTGTCTCCTACATTGATTCGATGAAGACTTGGAAAACGTTAGGGTAATACTGAAGTATAGCCTCCTCCAAACCGATTATTTTTAAATTTTGCACTGTATCGTATATTGATGCACTTAACACGAATCCGTTTAAAAAACTAGTCGCTCTCAACTAGAAAAGAAGTTACTTAACACTAAAGTTCACTGTTATGCGGATTATAAAAGCTGGCGTAAACTACCGATTTTTGTACATGCGCATGTGCAGGGATGTAAAATTGGAAAACAAAGAACTGAAATTTGAAATGTTGATAAACTATTTATTCAAAAATAATTGTAAATTTGAAGGGCCTCCTTACCCGTCATGACATGTCGCTTATGGGCATACGTGTTAGATAGAGCAATCTATTAATTTTAGCGAGTTGGATTGACTAGAGTTTTGATATCTTCTTCAGCGAGCAGAAATGCATAGCACGTATGCCCATAATGCGAAAGACATCTTCTGACGCGATTTTCGGTGGGTATAAAACCGCAACGACATCGAAAAATTCCCGCAGATAAGAAAGTGCACATAAGCTCAATAACAGTGAACTGTAGTGCTTAGTAACTTTATTAAAAATAAAAACTAGGTACTTTTTAGCACTTTCCTCCGAAGGAAAGTAGCTATTGAGGTTGGACTCATGACGGAATTTTTGAAAAATTTCTTCAAATCTTTATCGATCCTACCTAGTAGACACCGAAAATGACCCCCGTTAAAATTTATATATATCTATATATATATATATATATGCATATATATATATATATATATATATATATATATATATATATATATATGTGTCTGTTAACACGATAGCGGCCAGAGTTTTTGTTTTTTCGTCACGAAACTTGGTATATAGCATTCAATTAGCAAACGATTGAACGAGTTCGTTAACCACCATAGTCGGTCCACCGGAAGGGGGGGTTTACCCCGAACCCAAAACACTAATTTGACTATGTCAGCCGTAATATTTGTTATATTTCAACGAAACTTGGTATTCGTAGTGGTAATATAGAGAGAAAAGTGAGATATAAAAATGAACTAAATCGGTTCATTAGAAGGGGGGGTTTACTCTGGACCCACAATACCAATTCGCCACTACCAGCCGTGATTTTTGGTATATTTCGATGAAACTCGGTATTCGTAGTGGTAATCCACAGGTAAATAACTGTTGTAAAATTAAACTAAATCGGTTCATTAGGAGGGGGGGTTTACTCCGGACCCACAATACCAATTCGCCTCTACCAGCCGTGATTTTTGGTATATTTCGACGAAACTCGGTATTCGTAGTGGTAATCTACAGGTAAATATGTGTTGTAAAAATAAACTAAATCGGTTCATTAGAAGGGGGGGTTTACTCTTGACCCAAATTCTTAATATACTCATACCGGTCGTAATTTCTGCTGTATTGTAACGAAACGCGGTATACGTCGTGGGTAACTCATGAGAAAGAAGTATTGTAAAAATAAGCTGAATCGGTCAATCGGAAAGCGGGGGTTTAATTTGTAATATATTTCAATAGCAAAGCCCGTCAGACGTAGGTTCACAAAGCCGCCGCAAGGAGCGCTTTCTACCGCTAGAGTGACTGTATCCTGTTCCTGCATTAGATCAAAATACGATAATATGAGGTTTTTTGTATTTATTACGTAGTGTAATAGGTACCATGTGTAAACATAACTCTGGAAGCAAATTATTAATTGATCAGTTACTCATTACAAATTTAAAAGAGAACTATTCTTGTTTTTATTTTATTTATGTAGGATATTTTAAGCAAATTGTTCTGGAAAGCAATCTACACTACCCAAATTCTGAGGAAAGTGCTTAGTTATGCAGCTCCTGCGTGACGGACTTTTATATATTTAAAAGTGGCTGCCTTATATATTAATCATTGCAAAATTGCCTTAATTTGCAATTTTTTTACATTAATGATAGTTGGCTTCTGAATAAAACACTATTTTGGGGAAATATTTGTTTGCACCTTTCCCCTATGTGCAGTACCTGGTGCACCAAGGTATGTCCAGGAAACACATATTTACCTTCTTATCTACCCAAGAGGTATATTATAGCAAAACTTCAAGGTGCATAAAACACTTCATGAAACGTGCGTTACCAGCAATATTGGGCAAAACTAAAAACTAAAACTAAATTCACTTTTTGGAATAAACTAAAGCTAAACTAAAAATTGCAACCTAAAACTAAAATTTTACTAATTAATGGATTTTAACTAATCTAAAACTAAAACTAAATCTTTGAGAATTGACTAAAAACTAAATTAAAGCTTTAGTTTAGTTTAGTTTAGTTGAGTTTTACTAAAATAAAATGAATTAATATAAATCATATGTTATTTCGATATTTAAATCTACTATATATTTGTCAAATACCACTCACTCACTCACTCACTCACTCACTGACTCACTCATCTATCAACGCCCAGCCCAAACCGCTCGACAGAAAATTTTGAAATTTTGCATGGACACTCCCTATATAACGTAGGCGCTCGCTAAGAAAGGATTTTTTGATATTCGTATTTTTTAGCATTTTTAGGGGGGTTTAAAGTTTGAGTTGGTTAGAGAAGGCAAGCCTAGGCAGCCTGCGTTGCTAGGACGATAAAGAACAGCTGTTACCTTACATTATCTATCTCATAGTTTTATTTCTAATTGAGGTTAATTTCAACTATGATGGCAGACCTTGAATTACTAGTAATTAACTGTCCCTCATAGAGTTTTAATTGCGTTTCTTTTCTGCCTGTCCCCGTCAGATAGGCTTGCCATATCTTTCGAGAGTGAAACCGGGACACATTAATATGGGATGGGCATAACAGGGGGGGGGGATAAAAAGAGTACAAATTATAAGCAAAATGGTTGGTGAGTTTTAAGCCTAGCAACGGGAGGGGGGAATCCTAAACTGTTAGTCTACCCAAACCTTAAAAATAAGAACGCAACTTTTTTTGCTACTTGATTTTCTTAAAACAATCTCTCAGCCAAATAGTAGTGTCTGGCAGCTGGCAGCGCTGTGCAGGTAGTTCCAGCGTTTTACAGTTAGATTACTTCTGATTTCTTTGACACTGTGAGCAGTAGTAAAAATGTTAATTGTAGAAAAGTAACCGATTTAAAAAAGATTCTTATAAACATAAATCCATTACTTTTTATATCTTACAGCCTTTTCGGGGACATTGATAAAACCGGGCGGGACACCGAAACAATTGCAAAATACCAGGACAGTCCCGGTCAAACCGTGATGTATGGTAAGCCTATCCTTAGAGTTTTCTAGGTGAGGCAATAATATCCTGAACCCTTGCTCAGCCTCCTCGCCTATAACCTTGGTAATGCTCGCAAATATAATGGGTGTTTCCAAATAACTTTTTGGAAACATAAACTTTTAAATTTTAACGCCCATTGAATAACATATAGTATGACGGGAACCGTGATATAATAAAAATTGTATAGTAACGTAATTTTAATGAAACATTATTTAACGCAATAAAATAACTACTTATCTGCCGTGACGAAGCACGGGTATTCAGCTAGTCTACTATATATTTGTCAAATACCACCCACTCACTCACTCACTCATCTATCAACGCCCAGCCCAAACCGCTCGACAGAAAATATTGAAATTTTGCATGGACACTCCCGCTACTTGATTTTCTTAAAAAAAATCTCTCAGCCAAATAGCAGTGTCTGGCAGCTGGCAGCGCTGTGCAGGTAGTTCCAGCGTTTTACAGTTTGATTTTTTCTCATTCCTTTGACACTGTGAGCAGTAGTAAAAAGTCCGACTCGCAGGAACTGCATCATCTTAGCGCGGTTCCTTTCTTATCCCTAGTCTAATTTGGAAAGATTAAAATATTTATTTATTGATAAGGCTTCGCAACTTTGGCGAATCGCCAAGAAGAAGAAGATTAAAATAGAAGCAGTTATTATTTTGGTTCCATCAGTCTTGAAAGGTCTTGATTTACGATCTTACCTGGAAGGGTCGGTCAACACTTGAAAGGGTCCCGCTAGTTACAAGGTCTTGGAATCTAGGAAATCTATATTTCTAACAATAATTTTTTTTGTTATTGTACTTAACTAGTTTTATTGTAAAATACATTATCCAACTATAAGCAATTAAGAAATAACAAGGAATAAAAACAGACAAAAAAAACCGTTCGACTAAACGAAATCAATTACTTTAATGGTTTAAGCACTTATTTCTCCGATTGACATCGTCTAATTAAAACTTTTGTCAGAACATTTTTTGTAGAGCATTTAGTAAGCTTTCGAATGGTAACCTTTCGCTTCCCAAGATTTTGAACCGTTCTCGAGATATTAATGAAAGTATACGAAGTTCCCAAAATTTTCATTATTTCTAGCAACAGAAAATTGGTCTCATTTTTCCTATACTGTTTTACAAACAAATACATTTTCCTAACATAATAAATTACAAAAATAAAAAGCAATAAAAAACCAAGGGAAAGAGACAAAAATTACAAAAAGAACGACAAAACCCCGTTCATAAGAACGAAACAGACGTATTTGAAGTTTTAAGCACTTATTTCTCCGATTGACATAACCTAATCAAAAATAGTTTTAGAATCATTTTTGTAGAGAATTTAGTAAGCGTTCAAATAGTTTCTATCCACTTACCACGATTTCCCAACCGTGTTCGAGATATTAATGAAAGTATACGAAGTTCCCAAAACTTTTCATGTCTGTTCATAAAATATTTTATTCTAACCCTTCCTTGACTCCAAACGTAACATAACTTTCAACATATTAGTTTTAATGAAAGTAGAACATGGAGATAATGTTTCAACTGAATCCCGTGATTCTAAGTACCCAAACCAAAAATGGTATTCAAAAACTATTTTTCCAATTTTCTCGAAAACAGTTAAAGCTATCGCCTTGAAAATGGTTTCATTCGTTTTCCTAGCCCAAGAAGCCTATAAAAAGAGTACTTACAAGCGTATGAACTTAAAAACGTAAGCGTTACGATTCTGCGCGAATTTCGCCCCAAACGCCATCTTCCAGTGGGCGGATTTTGCTGGTTAACGAACTTGACCTTTCAAATTGGACGACGGATTTTTGTACCAAATTTCATCAAAATCGGACCACCAGGAAAGCCAGAAATGAGCGAACAGACAAATATATATATATATATATATATATTTTCCACTTTTTCTTGTTTGTTTTTCTGGCAGGGGGTCGATAAAGCAGTACACTCTTTGTTCCTCTCGTCATGTTGTCTAGCTTGACTCAAGCTAGACAACATGACGAGAGGACTTCTTGATAAGGAAAGCCCCTGAAGAGGTGCGAAAAGGCACGAAACATGTCGGGCGAAATATAACAAATAAAGCAGTTAATGTGAACAAAGAGTGTACTGCTTTATCGACCCCCTGCCAGAAAAACAAACAAGAAAAAGTGGAAAATATATATCGGGTCATCTTTCATAAGAATTAATATATATATATATATATATATATATATATATATATATATATAAATATATACATATATATATATATATATATATATATATATATATATATATATAAATATATACATATATATATATATACAAATTTGAACCACCGTTATTTTCGGTCTCTAGGGGTTCTGAAACGCGAAATTTTCTTGTCGGCACTTCCGGATTGTTTCATTGTATCAACCTTATAAGCGGGGCTCCTCCCTATGGGGAAGGGAGGAACCGCGCTAAAATGTTAATTGTAGAAAAGTAACCGATTTAAAAAAGATTCTTATAAACATGAATTCATTACTTTTTACATCTTACAGCCTTTTCCGGGACATTGATAAAACCGGGCGGGACACCGAAACAATTGCAAAATACCCGGACAGTCCCGGTCTAACCGTGATGTATGGTATATCCTTAGGTTTTCCAGGCAAGGTAATAATATCCGGAACCATGGCACAGCCTCCTCGCCTATAACCTTGGTAATACTCGTAAATATATTGGGTGTTACCATATGACTTCTTGGAAACATAAACTTTTAAATTTTAACGCCCATTGAATAAAATATAGTATGACGGGAACCGTGCTGTAATAATCTGCACAGAATTGTATAGTAACGTTATTTTAATGAAACATTATTTAACGCAATAAAATAACTACTTATCTGCCGTGACGAAGCACGGGTATTCAGCTAGTCTACTATATATTTGTCAAATACCACCCACTCACTCACTCACTCATCTATCAACGCCCAGCCCAAACCACTCGACAGAAAATATTGAAATTTTGCATGGACACTCCACGACGTGACGAAGCACGGGTATTCAGCTAGTAAATTAATAAAACTAACAGAACTTGTTTAAGAATAAGAAACTGTGGCTTTTTCTCGTAATTTGAAACATATGTTTTCTGATAAACTAAATTAGTAAACTAAAAACTAAAACTAATCTAAAATCACAAGATTAGGTCTCTATTACTAAACTAAACTAATTACCATACTAAAAACGGAGTCCACATGATTAATAATTATGCAAATCTAAAACTAAACTAAAACTAAAACTAAAAATACAATGTTAGTTTAGTTTTAGTTTGAGAAAACTAACGTTAGCTTAGTTAAGTAACGTTAGTTTTGCCCAACACTGGTTACCAGTTCTCTGACTATCATAAGAATGGTATTTTTTGAATATTGTTTTTATTTTATTTAATGCTTACAAGATTTGAATCTTTTAGCATGGGGTTCTTGTTGAACAATAAATTTTACGTTTTTGTGAAACGTACTACCGTTCCTTTAAGCCGCTTACGTACTTGTAAGTTTACGAATTTCCTGTTTCCCCCGCGATAAAATATGATGTACTAAATGAAATGACGATAAAAATCGGTCGTTTGTGTCATAATCTGATGAAAAGTGTGTATAAGGTTATGCAAGATGGCGGATAGGTGATATAATTAGGAGGTTATCTTAACCCCAGCTGTTATATCATGTGGTATAACCTAATTCATCTGCCCTGAATCCTGAAGAGATGCTTCTGGCGAATATTTCCTCTGCTTCGGTGAAGATCTAGGTTAATAGGAAACTTGTTCTTTCTTTATTGTAGACAGTTTATTGGTTGTCATTGCTCACAGTTTATTTTATTTTTATCAATTTTTAGAGACATTCCTGGCCTCAATAGACCCAGGGTGGTGATTTTCACACATTAAATCAAATAACTAGTACTAGCTGACTACCCGTGATTCACCACGGCCGATAAGTATCTTTTATATTGAGTTAAATAAGATATGATCAAAATTAACGCTACTACATAATTTTGTACAGCTTATTATTGCACGGACTTTAAAGTTAAAAAGTTGGGTAAACAGAGACAAATACAAGTTGAAAAGCATAAAACTAACAAATTTGAAGTTTTAAGCACTTATCTCTTCGATTGACATCGCCCCACCGAACATTACAACAGAATCGAATTGTAGAGAATTTAGTAACCTTTCTAATAGCCGCATTCCACTTACTACGAGTTCCTAACCGTTTTCCAGATATTTTAGCACTTTCCTCCGAAGGAAAGTAGCTATTGAGGTTGGACTCATGACGGAATATTTGAAAAATTTCTTCAAATCTTTATCGATCCTACCTAGTAGACACCGAAAATGACCCCCGTTAAAATTTATATATATATATCTATATCTATATATATATATATATATATATATATATATATATATATATATATATGTGTCTGTTAACACGATAGCGGCCAGAGTTTTTGTTTTTTCGTCACGAAACTTGGTATATAGCATTCAATTAGCAAACGATTGAACGAGTTCGTTAACCACCAAAGTCGGTCCACCGGAAGGGGGGGGGGGGTTTACCCCGAACCCAAAACACTAATTTAACTATGTCAGCCGTAATATTTGTTATATTTCAACGAAACTTGGTATTCGTAGTGGTAATATAGAGAGAAAAGTGAGATATAAAAATGAACTAAATCGGTTCATTAGAAGGGGGGGTTTACTCCGGACCCACAATACCAATTCGCCACTACCAGCCGTGATTTTTGGTATATTTCAACGGAACTCGGTATTCGTAGTGGTAATCCACAGGTAAATAACTGTTGTAAAAATAAACTAAATCGGTTCATTAGGAGGGGGGGGGGTTTACTCCGGACCCACAATACCAATTCGCCACTACCAGCAGTGATTTTTGGTATATTTCGACGAAACTCGGCATTCGTAGTGGTAATCTACAGGTAAATATGTGTTGTAAAAATAAACTAAATCGGTTCATTATAAGGGGTGGTTTACTCCTGACCCAAATTCTTAATATACTCATACCGGTCGTAATTTCTGCTGTATTGTAACGAAACGCGGTATACGTCGTGGGTTCATCGGAAAGCGGGGGTTTAATTTGTAATATATTTCAATAGAAAAGCCCGTCAGACGTAGGTTCACAAAGCCGCCGCAAGGAGCGCTTTCTACCACTAGAGTGACTGTATCGTGTTCCTGCGTTCGATCAAAATACGATAATATGAGGTTTTTTGTATTTATTACGAAGTGTAATAGGTACCATGTGTAAACATAACTCTGGAAGCAAATTATTAATTGATCAGTTACTCATTAAAAATTTAAAAGAGAACTATTCATGTTTTTATTTTATTTATGAGGATATTTTAAGCAAATTGTTCTGGAAAGCAATCTACACTACCCAAATTCTGAGGAAAGTGCTTAGTTATGCAGCTCCTGCGTGACGGACTTTTTTTGAAAATATACTGAGATCCGAAAACTTTGTATCACCATTCATACAATTTTTTTTCCATATACTTCGTTTCTGAATACCCAAACATAAAATTAGTTTTGAAAAGTATTTCTATCAATTTTTCTGGTATATGGCTACAGAACTCAAAAAATGGTTTCATTCGGTTTTCCTACGTTAAGGAATCTTTCGCACTAATTTCGCTCCAAAAACCGCGTTCCAGTAAACGGATTCAACTGGTTAATGAACTTGACCTTTTAAATGAGAAGAAAGATTTTTATACCAAATGTTATCAAAATCGAACCATTTTTGAGCCGATGAGGAACTTCATAATAAATCAACCCCCCCTAAAAGTACTTAAACATTTGAATATCAAAAAACTTTCTTAGCGAGTGTTTACACTCTAAACGTATTGTCCGTGCAAAATTTTTGTGTCAAGTGGTTCGGGGTATTATTACCTCGGATGGGCCATCGCCAGGGCGTAAACTCTATGAGGGACAAAATCACATTTTATTTCTTGTAATTCAAGGACTGCCATCATAGTGAAAATTAACCTCAATTAAAAATAATACTATGAAATAGATAATGTACGGGACCAGCTGTTCTGTTATCGTCCTAGCAACGCTTGCTGCATAGGCTTGCCTGCTCTAACCAACTAAAACTTTGATCCCCCCTAAAAATACTTAAAAATTCGAATATCAAAAAATCCTTTCTTAGTGCGTCTCTACGTTATATAGGGAGTAACCATGCAAAATTTCAAATTTTTCCGTCGAGTGGTTTGAGCTGGGCGTTGATAGGTCAGTGAGTGAGTGAGTGAGTGAGTGAGTGGCATTTGACAAATATATAGTAGATATTTTGTAAGTAGGTAATATTTTATATCACAGAAATAAAAAAATCTGAATGATATTTGGTTTTAGTTTCTTTGTAGGTCAGACATTTGCTTTTAGCTGGATATTTAGAGAGGGCAAGTTAACAAGACAAATAACTGATCAAAAAATTCCCTGAACATATTTAGTTTTCACTGCGTAGAGCCGATGGAACTGCTTTGAGACTGTTCTTTGTCTTGCTGCTTTGTGCTTGCTTCTTTCTTCCCGGCCGATTTTCCTTTAACGGTTCGGAGAACGGGTTTTCATGTAGGATGTAGGAAGAACGTTCATCACGGTTCAGAGTCTTCGGTTGCTCGAATATTTCGACGACCTCTCTGACTAGCCTTCTTTGAAGATTGTCTTCTTTGGCTTCATCGAAAAGTATTTGCCCAGGACATTCTTCAGCATGTCTTGCTACAGCACATGTTTTGGTGCTTCTTAGACGGTAATCAGCGCAGTGTTGCCCTGTTCTAGTGGCAACTTTCTTCCCAGTCTGCCCCACGTAGACTGTTCCACAGTCACATGGAAGAACGTAAACACCCTTGTCCTGTAATCTCTGTTTATCTTTGGCTGTACCAAGTGAGTCACATATTTTGTCTAGAGGTCGGAAAGCAACGTCTACACCTCGATTTATGAAGAGGCTGCCTACCTTTTCGCGTATGCCTCGGATATGGCACCGTTATGTCTTCTATTTGTGTCCCAACTAGTTATTTTTTTGTCTCAACTTCTTTTTAATAGGCCGCTAGACTTGATGTAGTTCTTGAAGAAAGTGAGTCCCTTATCGTGGTAGGTTTTGTTGATACATAATTCCAAAGCCCTGTCAGTGTCTACACAACTCCTCTCTTCTGCGCTGGGTGGTGGGATTCGGCATTGTCCAGTAGCTGTATATGTATGTATGTATATATATATATATATAAGTAAAGATGGAATGGTTGGGATTCGGCTACAGAAACCTCAATACAATTTTTGTTAAAAAATCTATATTTAGGACGTTTCGGCTACTCATTGGTAGCCTTCGTCAGCTAAAATGTCAAGAAAAACAGAAATTAATACAGAAAAAAGTTTATAATTGAGATAAGTAACAGAACTATAAATACAATTAACTTATTATAAAACAACAAATTGGTCTTAAATTCTTAGAATGAGTTCTTGGAATGATTAAAAATCTACTTTTGGGCAATATTGTTTTGTACCTTTCCCCTATGTGCAGTACCTGGTGCACCAAGGTATGTCCAGGAAACACATATATACCTTCTTATCTACCCAAGAGGTATATTATAGCAAAATTTCAGGATGCATAAAACACTTCATGAAAAGTGCGTTGCCAGCTCTCGGTCTATCATGGATTTTTATCCAGTCCCATCTGAGATATACAACTTTAAACTTTACAACAATTTAAAAAAGTGAACTTTCAGAAATTTAAAACTTGGTTCAGAGTCAAATACCGATAATGAAATTTATACTCTAATTCGCTACCATATAGGCCTACATAATTTGTAAAAATCATGAAGTTTTATTTATTCCTATCTGAGATATAACACCTCAAACTTTACACAAAATTTAAAAATTGAAATTTCTAAAATTCATAAAACATCAAGGAGCGCGTTGTCAATGCTTATACACTATAAAATGTATAAAAATCTCCTTCATGTTTTTTTTTTTTTTTTTTTTTTAATTTCTAAAAAGTAGATTTCCTAAATTTTCAACCCCCGACTTTGGAGACCATTTAGACTGGTAAGATTTGCATAGGGAATCAATTTAACGCGAACGTCTTTAAAGCAAAGTATCGCTAAGTGATTCAAAACAAAACCGGCCGCCAAACTTAAATGGTGAAAGATAAAATTTAAAAAAAAAAAAAAAAAAAAATCTGTTTTAGACTCCCAGTTTAAGTAGTAAAAACATATATTAAAAAAAAAAAAAAAAAAAAAATTAAAAATTGTCAAGAACCTACCTTGGATCACTTTTAGCACTTTCCTCCGAAGGAAAGTAGCTACTGAGGTTGGACTCATGACGGAATTTTTGAAAAATTTCTTCAAATCTTTATCGATCCTACCTAGTAGACACCGAAAATGACCCCCGTTACAATTTATATATATATCTATATATATATATATATATATATATATATGTGTGTGTGTGTGTGTGTGTCTGTTAACACGATAGCGGCCAGAGTTTTTGTTTTTTCGTCACGAAACTTGGTATATAGCATTCAATTAGCAAACGATTGAACGAGTTCGTTAAACACCAAAATCGGTCCACCGGAAGGGGGGGTTTACCCCGAACCCAAAACACTAATTTGACCATTTCAGCCGTAATATTTGTTATATTTCAACGAAACTTGGTATTCGTACTGGTAATATAGAGAGAAAAGTGAGCTATAAAAAGAAACCAAATCGGTTCATAAGGAGGGGGGGTTTACTCCAGACCCACAATACCAATTTTTCAAACTTATTACCACAATACCAATACAAACTTTTTTCATTTCATTACCAATTCGCCACTACCAGCCGTGATTTTTGGTATATTTCGACGAAACTCGGTATTCGTAGTGGTAATCTACAGGTAAATATGTGTTGTAAAAATAAACTAAATCGGTTCATTAGGAGGGGGGTTTACTCTGGACTCACAATACCAATTCGCCACTACCAGCCGTGATTTTTGGTATAATTCTACGAAACTCGGTATTCGTAGTGGTAATCTACAGGTAAATATGTGTTGTAAAAATAAACTAAATCGGTTCATTAGGAGGGGGGTTTACTCCGGACCTAAATTACTAATATACTCATACTGGTCGTAATTTCTGCTGAATTGTAACGAAACGCGGTATACGTCGTGGGTAACTCATGAGAAAGAAGTGTTGTAAAAATGAGCTGAATCGGTCAATCGGAAAGGGGGGTTTACTTTGTAATATATTTCAATAGAAAAGCCAGCCAGACATAGGTTCACAAAGGCGCCGCAAGGAGCGCTAGAGGGACTGTATCCGGTTCCTGCGTTAGATCAAAATACAATAATATGAGGATTTTGTATTTATTACGTAGTGTAGTAGGTACCATGTGTAAACATAACTCTGGAAGCAAATTAATAATTTATCAGTTACTCATTACAAAATTAAAAGAGAACTATTCATGTTTTTATTTTATTTATGTAGGATATTTTAAGCAAATTGTTCTGGAAAGCAGTCTACACTACCCAAATTCTGAGGAAAGTGCTTAGTTATGCAGCTCCTGCGTGACTGACTTTTATGGATTGACCCTGTTGTAAAACTAAACTAAATCAACAATAAAAGACCGACAGCTATCTTCCTTGTCTTCGATATCAAAATAAAAAAAACTAAATTTATGAAACCACCACTAAACATTACATTCACTGATGCTAGTTTCACTCCAAACAACGCTGATGTTACATGCGGTTGGAGGCGCACTTTGACCATAGCAAAAATCTCGATATAGGACTTATCTTAGAGCAAAAACAACATTAATAACCGTTGATTATAATACATTAACTGGAGTTTAGATTATCTTTGTTTACATGACAGGGGGCGAGGTTAGCTCAGTGGTAGAGCACTCGACTAATGAACTGGAGGACCAGGTTCAAAACCCGAGCGCGCACTAAAGATTTTTTCTTCTAGTGCTGCCGTTCGAGGGTTGGATTTGGGGTCCCAGATCGTCTTTAGACTCACCCAGCCTTTAATTAATTTAATTAATAATGGGTACCTTGGGTGCTAATGACTCTAGCAGTCGAAGCAGCCAAGGGGAAAGTCAGGCGGCCGGAGCATAGTATTGACCACACTATCTCTAGCTAGTGAGCCGTATGGTCAAGAATCGGATACCTCTACAGTATTTGCCCCTCTGGGCCATTGTGGCCTGTTGCGGGACTGATTTTTTTTTTGTTTACATGACAAGCAATTGCCTAAACAAAATGAATATTCATATCTTCCATTATTTCTGTACCAACCCAATATGATCTAATCATTAGCGGATTTCCTCGGGTGAGGCAAGAAAAGAATTATAACGCTTATGCACATTGCAGATTAGCGTTATCAATTATCTTATCAGATCAACACTATTCACATGTAAACGTCATAACGCCGGGGGTCATTTTGCGTCAACAGCAACGGAAGTAAAGTCAACAGTCATTTGACCGGAAATTCGTTTTGGGCATAAAACTAAATTCTTGATTTGGCGGAAATTGAATTTTAATCATTAATTTATTACAAAAAATGAATAACTGTTTTTCATTTAGTAAAAAGAAATACGTCCAGTTCCTTCACAAAATCAAATTTTATTTTTCATGCTGAGCGCTATCGGTAGCTCCTGCTACCATCTTCAGAGCTGCAATATTATGCCACTTTTCGACACCAGCAGAAGCTTGACGAGCAATGTTTCAAAGTAATTTAAGGTTGCTGGCAGAGAAGGAAGATCTTTAGTAAAATGAACTACGTTCAAGGTAGGGATTGTCGGGGTTCGGTCACTGCTACTTAATAAAACTACATTTTATCATAAAAATGGTTTTGTTGTGCCGATATTTTGGCTTGAACTTCAAGCCTTCAACAGGGCTGTAAAAAACAAGTAGGACGGATGAAATACTGAAATATACATATATATATATATATATATATATATATATATATATATATATATATATATATGCCTACATACACAAATACACATACATATATACATACATATATGGAAAATGACAAAAACATAAAATACTAGAACATAATATATAGAAGAACAATGTGCTCTAGAAGTGGTTGGATTATTAGGAGAACAGATATAAGAATAACAGATTACATATTAGATTAGATATAAAAATAACAATATGGGCTTACCGATGGGAAGGTAGAGAACTATTCCTCACAAATGCGGGATCATTTCTGACAGTTAATACAGGGAAACATAGGAAGAAAGGAGTTGGTGAGGGGGGGGGGGTTCTGGACCACCCAATGGACAGAGAACATAGAAGAACGAAGAAAGAGCGGCGGAAGCGGCGTAGTACAGTAAGGTGTCATAAAGTCATAAAATGTTGTGTTAATGGAAAGGGAGGCAGGTATAAAGGGCTATATTGCAGGCGGTATAGGGGATTTGGATGGAGTATCTCCTCTACCTACTCCAACATCTTCCATTTATTAAAAACTCCATCCTAATTCTATATATATATATATATATATATATATATATGTATATTTCAGTACTACATCCGTCCTACTTGTTTTTTACAGCCCTGATGAAGGCTTGAAGTTCAAGCCGAAACGTCGGCACAATAAAACCATTTTTATGATAAAATGTAGTTTTATTAAGTAGCAGTGACCGAACCCCGACAATCCCTACCTTGCATCATCTACGGTCAACGATCTCCTCTCAATGAAATACGCTCAGTTCCTTCGCAAAATCAATTTTTTTTTTTACAGCATAGCTCTGAAGATGGTAGCAGGAGCTACCGAAAGCGCTCAGCATGAAAAATAAAATTTGATTTTGTGAAGGAACTGGAAGTATTTAATTTTACTAAAGATCTTTCCTCTATGGCAGCTACCTCAAAGTAATTTGTTTTTTATTTACTTCCCAAATATAATTTTTACTATCAAAATTTGTCACTTTTACAAATGGCTACTTTTTTTTTTTTTTTTTTTAATTATTATAATGGCGTGTCAACCCTTAAGGTCACTAACGCCATTCCTGTGTGTAGTAATTTTCATTATATTTCAGTAATAAGTATCAACATGTATGCATTATGATTAAATTGCTATCAATAATATTTCTATTTGCAGATTTTATTAATTCAAACGATAAACGTAAAATGCTCAATTGCTTGTAAAAAAAAATAAATAAATAAAATAAATAAGTAAATAAATAAATAAAAAAATGGAAAATAATAACACATAATAATAAATGTAATAAAAAAATAATAATAATAATCAAATAGAAAAAGAATAATGTTAATAAAATAATATAAAGAAATTATATGTAAATGAAATAAACAAACGAGCATTTCGGTCTTTATGTTCTGTCTAGATTTTGTCCATTAATTGAGCGGCCTTTAAAAAGTCCAAGAGTCGCTCAACTTGGTTGGTATGATCACCTAGAATTTGATTTAAGGAGTCAGTTGGTGTTGCTCTCCTTGGCAAGGAAACCAATTAGAGAAGGCATGCAATTTCATAAAGTTCCGATAAATGATCTAATAGCTCATGGAAAAGACTGGCACGAAATGAGAGATAACAAGCTCCGAGAGATAACAAGAAACGTGAAGCCATGGAAAACATCCACAAACGATACAAGGCGAAAGGAAGTAGTCTTGACTCGAATGAGAATTGGCCATACAAATCTCACGCATTTCTTCCTAATGTCTAAGGACCCCCCACCAATTTGTAGTTCATGCAATGTGCTGCTAACTGTGAAGCACGTCTTGACTAATTGCCGGGCCTATGAGCAACTGAATGGCAACTTTGACTGACATACTGGGACTGTCAATAATCTAATGACTGTTAAAAAATATGCGGAGCATCAACAAAAATAAATAAATACTATCAAAATCATCTTCCGTAGATGAAAAATCTTCTTCTCCTTCAAACCACAATAAAATAAAAAAATAAAGGAAATAATGACCAAACCTTATTAGCACATAAACATGACACTCAAATACATCACTAAAGATTTGGACCCTCCAGAAGAGTCCTTGACACTTCGGTGCCAAATAGGACCAGAGCAATTAGCGCCTTAAAGGACCATTTAAAGAGAAGCAAATGGATGAACGTCCAATCAAAAGGAGACGTGGATTGGCTATAATAGGCAGTCACCTTGGAATTATGACAGATGGATCATAGCTGACGGTGCAATGGGGCCCGCGAAAAGCAAAACGACAAAAGCCGGACTCGTCTCATTAGCCACTTCTGGTAGGCTTCGAGTCAGCGAAATTCGAAAAGGTGTTAGCTTCAAGGCGTTTGCTTCAATAAATTTTCTGTTCGTGCTTCCAGATAATAAAGCTGAAGCAATATGATGACTTGTAGTAAATCCATCCAGCAGTATCTCCTGAAACTGAAATCATTCCGAAGCGAGCCCGTCATTAAAGTATGTATCTGGTCATCATATAATTAATATCGGTTTTAGCGCGGTTCCTCCCTCCCCCATAGGGAGGAACCCCGCTTATAAGGTTGATACAATGAAACAATCCGGAAGTGCCGACAAGAAAATTTCGCGTTTCAGAACCCCTAGAGACCGAAAATAACGGTGGTTCAAATTTGTATATATATATATATATATATATATTTGTCTGTTCGCTCATTTCTGGCTTCCCTGATGGTCCGATTTTGATGAAATTTGGTACAAAAATCTGTCGTCCAATTTGAAAGGTCAAGTTCGTTAACCAGCAAAATCCGCCCACTGGAAGATGGCGTTTGGGGCAAAATTCGCGCAAAAAAAATCGTAACGCTTACGTTTTTGAGTTCATAAGCTTGTAAGTACTCGTTTTATATGCTTCTTGGGCTAGGAAATCATTTTCAAGGCGATAGCTTTAACCGTTTTCGAGAAAATTGGAAAAATAGTTTTTGAATACCGTTTTTGGTTTGGGTACTTAAAATCATGGGATTCAGCTGAAACATTTTCTGCATGTTCTACTTTCATTAAAACTAATATGTTGAAATTTTTGTTACGTTTGGAGTTAAGGAAGGGTTAGAATAAAATATTTTATTAACAGACATACAAAATTTTGGTAACTTTGTATACTTTCCTTAATATTTCGAAAAAGGTTGAGAATTTTGCGAAACGTAAGATTACCATTAGAAAGCTTACTAAATGCTCTACAAAAATGGTTCTAATGAAAGTTTTGATTAGGCGATGTCAATCGGAGAAATAAGTGCTTAAACCTTTAAAGTAATTGATTTCGCTTATTCGAACTGTTCTTTTTGTCTTTGATTTTGGTACTTAGAATTATGGGATTCAGTTGAAACATTTTCTGCATGTTCAGATTTTATCAACACTAATATGTTGAAATTTTGGTTATGTTTGGAGTAAAGAAAGGGTTAGAATAAAATATTTTATTAACAGACAAGAAAAGTTTTGGTAACTTTGTATACTTTCGTTAGTATCTCGAAAACAGTTGACAATCTTGGGAAGCAGAAGGTTACCATTCGAAAGCTTACTAAATGCCCTACAAAAAAGGTTCTAAAGAAAGCTTTAATTAGGCGATTTCAATCGGAGAAATAAGTGTTTAAAACTTTAAAGTAATTGATTTCGTTTATTCGAACGGTTCTTTTTGTCTGTTTTATTCCTTGTTATTTTTAAATTGCTTATAGTCGGATAATGTATTTGACAATAAAACAGATTAAGTAAAATAAGATGATCAATTTGTTGTTAAAAATGTAGCGTTCAAAGAGAGAGATCCCGAGGCTTTCCAAATGCCTCTGTGCGGAGGCCTTTCTGCCCGACTTATGGGATAGCTGACCCATACAGGTAAGATTGTAAATGAAGATCTTTCAAGACTGGTTTGTTTGAGATTTCATTTGGATAGGTGTTTCGCTATTGATCTAAACAAAGTAATAACTGTTTCTATTCTATGCCTTCATAAACACTAAAGATAAGAACGGAATCGCGCTAAGATGGCGCAGTTCCTGCGAATCGAACCTTTTTTTTAATAATCTGTCTGTTTATATTCCTTCCTTTTTAATTTATTTTTGTTTATTATAGTATTAAATACACTTCTATTTATCATGTTTTGGTTGGTGAAACTTATTTATTCTGTTCGGAAATTTCATTTGAATTGGATCTCCCAATACTCGACCTATGCCATGTTATGCTTTGAGAATTCGATAAAGATGAATATGCTGTTTCAACTAATAATAGATAATAGACATATATGGAGAAAATGTCATTAGTGAGCGACAAGTGCAGCGGTGGTTTGAACGATTCCGAGCGACAAACCGGAAGCCTGAAGACGAGCCTCGTACATGTCTAGCAACAGAGCTTGACGACCAACTCCTGTAGGATACTGTAGAAGAAAATCCTGTTGTAACAGTAGAAGAGCTTGCAGAAAAACTTCCACACATTCTACAGTCCACCGACATAAACCCACATTACTTTGTTGGATAATGTGCTTGTTCGTGAGTTATTTACATCAGAAAGTGCCAACAAGAATATTATTGCGTGTTCAAAAATCAAATTAAAAAAAAATAACACAGAAAACTATATAATAAATAATGGTATATAAAGAACGCAAATAGTATATAATTAAACGTAAAATAAAAACATCATATTTATAAAAATTGCCTTGAGCGGAAGCGAAAATAAAACTATTCAATTCTCCAAAAATTGAGAAGGCTGCTTGCAGTTTTATGAGCTGGTTTCCCGGATAAAGATTTCTCTCTTGAGGCTGCTGTGTTTGCTAATGTTGGCTTCCGTGAACAGACCAGAGTATGTCATACCCTGAGTTTGTTTTGTATATATGCACTCGCGAGAGCAGCAGATAAAGGACTGGAGGTTATAGTCCATTGGGTATACGCACTCGCGAGAGCAGCAGATAAAGGACTGGAGGTTATAGTCCATTGGGTATACGCACTCGCGAGAGCAGCAGATAAAGGACTGGAGGTTATAGTCCATTGGGTATACGCACTCGCGAGAGCAGCAGATAAAGGACTGAAGGTTATAGTCCATTGGGTATACGCACTCGCGAGAGCAGCAGATAAAGGACTGGAGGTTATAGTCCATTGGGTGTACGCACTCGCGAGAGCAGCAGATTAAGGACTGAAGGTTATAGTCCATTGGGTATACGCACTCTCGAGAGCAGCAGATAAAGGACTGGAGGTTATTGTCCATTGGGTATACGCACTCGCGCGAGCAGCAGATAGAGGACTGGAGGTTATAGTCCATTTGGGTATACGCACTCGCGAGAGCAGCAGATAGAGGACTGGAGGTTATAGTCCATTTGTATATACGCACTCGCGAGAGCAGCAGATTAAGGACTGAAGGTTATAGTCCATTTGTATATACGCACTCGCGAGAGCAGCAGATTAAGGACTGAAGGTTATAGTCCATTTGTATATACGCACTCGCGAGAGCAGCAGATTAAGGACTGAAGGTTATAGTCCATTTGTATATACGCACTCGCGAGAGCAGCAGATTAAGGACTGAAGGTTATAGTCCATTTGTATATACGCACTCGCGAGAGCAGCAGATTAAGGACTGGAGGTTATAGTCCATTTGGGTATACGCACTCGCGAGAGCAGCAGATTAAGGACTGAAGGTTATAGTCCATTTGGGTATACGCACTCGCGAGAGCAGCAGATAGAGGACTGGAGGTTATAGTCCATTTGTATATACGCACTCGTGAGAGCAGCAGATTAAGGACTGAAGGTTATAGTCCATTGGGTATACGCACTCTCGAGAGCAGCAGATAAAGGACTGGAGGTTATTGTCCATTGGGTATACGCACTCGCGCGAGCAGCAGATAGAGGACTGGAGGTTATAGTCCATTTGGGTATACGCACTCGCGAGAGCAGCAGATAGAGGACTGGAGGTTATAGTCCATTTGTATATACGCACTCGCGAGAGCAGCAGATTAAGGACTGAAGGTTATAGTCCATTTGTATATACGCACTCGCGAGAGCAGCAGATTAATGACTGAAGGTTATAGTCCATTTGTATATACGCACTCGCGAGAGCAGCAGATTAAGGACTGAAGGTTATAGTCCATTTGTATATACGCACTCGCGAGAGCAGCAGATTAAGGACTGAAGGTTATAGTCCATTTGTATATACGCACTCGCGAGAGCAGCAGATTAAGGACTGGAGGTTATAGTCCATTTGGGTATACGCACTCGCGAGAGCAGCAGATTAAGGACTGAAGGTTATAGTCCATTTGGGTATACGCACTCGCGAGAGCAGCAGATAGAGGACTGGAGGTTATAGTCCATTTGTATATACGCACTCGTGAGAGCAGCAGATTAAGGACTGAAGGTTATAGTCCATTTGGGTATACGCACTCGCGAGAGCAGCAGATAGAGGACTGGAGGTTATAGTCCATTGGGTATACGCACTCGCGAGAGCAGCAGATAAAGGACTGAAGGTTATAGTCCATTGGGTATACGCACTCGCGAGAGCAGCAGATTAAGGACTGGAGGTAATAGTCCATTTGGGTATACGCACTCGCGAGAGCAGCAGATTAAGGACTGAAGGTTATAGTCCATTTGGGTATACGCACTCGCGCGAGCAGCAGATAGAGGACTGGAGGTTATAGTCCATTTGTATATACGCACTCGTGAGAGCAGCAGATTAAGGACTGAAGGTTATAGTCCATTTGGGTATACGCACTCGCGCGAGCAGCAGATAGAGGACTGGAGGTTATAGTCCATTTGTATATACGCACTCGTGAGAGCAGCAGATTAAGGACTGAAGGTTATAGTCCATTTGGGTATACGCACTCGCGAGAGCAGCAGATAGAGGACTGGAGGTTATAGTCCATTGGGTATACGCACTCGCGAGAGCAGCAGATAAAGGACTGAAGGTTATAGTCCATTGGGTATACGCACTCGCGAGAGCAGCAGATTAAGGACTGGAGGTTATAGTCCATTTGGGTATACGCACTCGCGAGAGCAGCAGATTAAGGACTGAAGGTTATAGTCCATTTGTATATACGCACTCGCGAGAGCAGCAGATTAAGGACTGAAGGTTATAGTCCATTTGGGTATACGCACTCGCGAGAGCAGCAGATTAAGGACTGAAGGTTATAGTCCATTTGGGTATACGCACTCGCGAGAGCAGCAGATAGAGGACTGGAGGTTATAGTCCATTTGTATATACGCACTCGCGAGAGCAGCAGATTAAGGACTGAAGGTTATAGTCCATTTGGGTATACGCACTCGCGAGAGCAGCAGATAGAGGACTGGAGGTTATAGTCCATTGGGTATACAAATGTATTTATTTAGAACAGCTGGTTGCAAGATACTGCTCTCTTCGGCAAGTCCCTAACAACCATGCTTTATATTAGTCTCTTGGAAAGACCAGGGAGTGAGGTATCTAGGACTACACTTCGATACAAAACTTACTTGGAAACTAAACATTAACATAAAATTACGACATGCACACACCAGACTCTTAAAACTATATCCACTGATGAACAGAAAGACATCACCTCGACCTTCACTAGTAACACTACTTTACAAGACCATGATCCTCCCAATACTGACTTACGCCTGCCCTGTGTGGTGTGGAACAAACACGACGAACATCAGACGACTTCAGACTTTACAAAACAAAGTGCTACGGATTGCAGCCAACGCCCCTTGGTTCGTTCGAAACACCTTGATCCATCGAGAACTGGGAGTTGATCCAATCTCATTTCACATCGAAGAACTGACCCGAAGGTATCAAGACAAACTACCTCTTTCTTCAGCAGCCATGATCTACAACCTTTGAGAACCTACAGCCCGACGCCTCAAGCCGAGGCTGTATCAAGACAAACTACCTCTTTCTTCAGCTGCCATGATCTACAACCTTTGAGAACCTACAGCGCGACGCCTCAAGCCGAGGCTGTATCAAGACAAACTACCTCTTTCTTTAGCTGCCATGATCTACAACCTTGGAGTACCTACAGCCCGACGCCTCAAGCCGAGGCTGTATCAAGACAAACTACCTCTTTCTTCAGCTGCCATGATCTACAACCTTGGAGTACCTACAGCCCGACGCCTCAAGCCGAGGCTGTATCAAGACAAACTACCTCTTTCTTCAGCTGCCATGATCTACAACCTTGGAGTACCTACAGCCCGACGCCTCAAGCCGAGGCTGTATCAAGACCAACTACCTCTTTCTTCTGCTGCCACGATCTACAACCTTGGAGTACCTACATGGTCGACGCCTCAAGCCGAGGCTGTATCAAGACAAACTACCTCTTTCTTCAGCTGCCACGATCTACAACCTTTGAGTACCTACATGGTCGACGCCTCAAGCCGAGGCTGTATCAAGACCAACTACCTCTTTCTTCAGCTGCCACGATCTACAACCTTTGAGTACCTACATGGTCGACGCCTCAAGCCGAGGCTGTATCAAGACCAACTACCTCTTTCTTCTGCTGCCACGATCTACAACCTTTGAGTACCTACACGGTCGACGCCTCAAGCCGAGGCTGTATCAAGACCAACTACCTCTTTCTTCTGCTGCCACGATCTACAACCTTGGAGTACCTACATGGTCGATGCCTCAAGCCGAGGCTGTATCAAGACATTTAATTTTAAAATTTTTATTTGTAAACAGTTGTTTATTTTTATTTATTTATTGTTTGTTTGTCTGTTTTCTTTTTCTTTCCATTTGTGAAAAAAAAAAACAATTTGTTTTGGTCCAAAATAAAAATATTTTTCTTCTTCTTAGTCTCTTGCTGCTACAACTTTATAGGATGATCTGATAGATTGTATAAAGAATGAAATATTATTGCATGTGAGCTGTAGTGATGTTTCGAATAACACTTCAGAACTCTTTGGTTAAGTATTCCATTTTTGTCATAACTGTTGATGGAGACCGTCGTCACTGGGATCGGTGAGACTGCAATGAGAGGGCACCCTTATTTACAGGCAAACCCTCGGTCCTAAGGACAACCTTATAAGCGGGTGTCCTCCCTATGGAGGGAGGGAGGAACCGCAATAAGACGTAAAAGAAAATATCATTGTTAAAAAATATTTTCAAACTGGCAATCTGAAAATGCCACATGCCAGGTGTAGAAAAATATTCAGATTTTTTGGGAAAAAACTATAATTTTTCCACAAAACTATCACAATTATATAGTAACCCCTGCCCCATGCTAGAAGATCCAAATCTTGTAAGCATTAAAATAACTTTTAGGTTGAACACCTTGGCATTCATTGCGAAGGATTAGAATAAAATATTTTAATAATAGACATGAAAAGTTTTGGAAATTAATGTATTTTCCCTATTATCTCGATTGGAAGGTAATCATTCGAAAGCTTAATAAATTTTGTAAAAAAAAAAAAGGTTCTGAAGCAATTTTTGATTAGGCGATGTCAATGGGAGAAATAAGTGCTTAAAATTTCAAATGTGTTAGTTTTGTTCTTTAGAGCGGGTTTTTGTAGTTGTTTACCTCACTTTTTAATTGGTTGTTTTTTTGTATTTAATTGGATTTGTAGAATTATTACTATAGTAGAAGAATACTATAGGACAACAGAATAAAATAAATTGAAATAGATTTTTTCTTGAACAACGAATTACCATTTTGAAGCTTATTAAGTAATGCAACTTTTTTGGCGGAGGCAAACCTTTAAGTCTAAAAATAGCTGATTAAGAAAATATTGAATAATTTAATAAAACACTCATCTATATGCCTTTGAATATAGCTCTTAATTTACATGGTAATATTTCAATGACGGGTGTTTCTTATTGGAAATTTAATGTAGATTCTAAAAATGTGGTCGTTATTTGAATCGATCCATGTAAAAAGAACATCAGTCCATTTTTTCCCAATATGAGTTCCGATAATATTTTCGTTAGTATGAGTGATGAGATGTAGATGCGCCGTTAAAAAAAAAAAAAAAAAGGATGAGTGATGAATTTTTTGAATCTAAAGGTAACTTCACATTTCTATGTTAGAAGGACTTCAGTACAATACATAGTTATCACAGAAACATAGTCCTAATTTTATTATTCCATGTAGAAGGGGTTTCAGTCTAGTTTTCTAAAAACTAACGGTTTTGGACTGAAGCTCTTTTTGCATGGATCGATTCATTTATGATACATTGATCACAAATCCTAAAAACACAGTTTTTCTTTAAAAAAGCCTGTAGTTTTTAAAATAGACAAACGATTGAGTAGCCCCTCTATTTTTTCAGATAGAACCCTTTTTTTTTGCGCCACTGAACAACAAATGGGATGCAAAATAAACCCCTAAAGTTATGACATCTCAATGCGGGACACCCTGTATAAGGGGGGGGGGCTGCAGCTCCCCCCGAACTTTTGATTTGATTGTAAAAATGTGTCATAAAACCCTTCTTTTTTTTTCTCTTCATAGTATCCCTATGAAGAGTACATTTATTGTGAACACATGTACCATTGCCTTATTTGGCATATTACATGTAGTGATTATGTGTTTTGTTACATATATAATATTGAGATATAAACTTTGATAAGAAAATTACACAGAACTAATTTAAATAAAGTGAGTTTAAACATACAATTATTTGCAAGGTAGGGATTGTCGGGGGTCGGTTACTGCTATTTAATGAAACTACATTTTATCATAAAAATGGTTTTATTGTGCCGACGTTTCGGCTTGAACTTCAAGCCTTCATCAGGGCTGTAAATACAAGTAGGACGGATGTAATACTGAAATATACATTTATATATATATATATATATATATATATATATATATATGGAAAAAGACAAAATATAAAATACTAGAACATAATATATAGAAGAACAATGTGCTCTAGAAGTGTTTGGATTATTAGGAAAACAGATATAAGAATAACAGATTAAATATTAGATTAGATATAAGAATAACAATATGGTTCTCTATCTTCCCATCGGTAAGCCCATATTGTTATTCTTATATCTAATCTAATATGTAATGTGTTATTCTTATATCTGTTCTCCTAATAATCCAAACACTTCTAGAGCACATTGTTCTTCTATATATTATGTTCTAGTATTTTATATTTTGTCTTTTTCCATATATATATGTATGTGTATTTGTGTATGTAGGCATATATATATATATATATATATATATATATATATATTTATATATGTATATTTCAGTATTACATCCGTCCTAATTGTTTTTTACAGCCCTGATGAAGGCTTGAAGTTCAAGCCGAAACGTCGGCACAATAAAACCATTTTTATGATAAAATGTAGTTTTATTAAATAGCAGTGACCGAACCCCGACAATCCCTACCTTGCATCATCTACGGTCAACGATCTCCTCTCAATGAAATACAATTATTTGTTTTAAACGTATTCACAATGGATACTCTAATAAGTGAGTAATTGTGACAGTAATAAACTATACTTAAAGAATATTAAACTAAAATACTATTTGAACCGATGCTGCGGTTTCTCTTGAGCCGGAAGGATATGCAAGAGCAGATATATTGAGATACACTCATTATTGTTCAAATCAAAACATACATTCTAATGTTATTTTTCTACATCCATGTCTATACTTTTGGTAAATTTTGAAAATTCTTTTTTATATTTATCAAATAGAATATTCGGTTGTTCTGGCAAATTGCCACCTTTTAATGTAATAGCTTTTATTAATTGTAATCTGTTTTTGTCGAACAGTGTACATGAATATAAGATGTGGGTAAAAGTGTCATAAAACCCTTATAAATAAATGAAATAAGATCGCTTAGTTCATACAAAATCTTTTATTTATATTTTAATAGCGTTTTAGTTGCCAAAAACTATTAAAAGTTGTAAATTGTTAGTATTCTGTACCCCGGAAATGGTACCCCCCCCCCCCCCAAATTATTTTCTATTTACGCCCATGTCAAAGCTGCGTGATCCCCCTAAGCTCCCAATAGGTTCCTAACACAATCAAAGCTTTCTTCTTCTGAACGATAAATTACCTGACGTTGCCTTTTTAGAGCATGGATGTATTCCCAGAGCATAAAAACATTCTTTCCAAGCGCCATAAATTCTTTTTACTTTGAGCAACAGAAGGTTGTGACGCCGCCTTCCTGTAGTCTTTTTTCTTGAACCGTTTTCGGTCTTTCGGACCTTAAGAGGACCGTCCGGAATGGGAGATACGCGACCAGTTAATCTTTTTTTTCAAGAGCAATTTGTCAGAACGGTAATGTCTCATAAATGCTAAATGGTCAAATGAAATTAATTTTATGACCGTTTCTTCTACGCGGCCCCAAGTAAAAGCACTCGCGGAATTAAAGAACTCTCTTTGAGCCATCTGTTTCGTGTATTTTTTTCGTGATTTTTTGTCAACCGACATCATAAGTTTTTTGGAGGGAAAAATCGCGCTCATCCATACAAATGCGAATTTTATTCTAAAACTAGCGCGACTTCGTCCGCGTGGATAGTGACTTAGGGCAGAATTTTTGGATAAATCTTTTGGTTAATTTTGGATTATAAACAAGTAAAAAATCTACTTTGCAGTAACGCTTCTCGAATCACGATATTAGGCGCATAGTCCTCTGGGATTAAAGCTAGGATTTTTTTTTTGATTTATCTATACAATATTAATACATAAAATACATATTTAATTATTAGTGCACTTATATGGTAATATGGACGTTAAAAATTTAAATTTAAATTTTATATGGTAATCTATAATTCAAGATATAAAACAAAACAAACAAACGTATTTATACGGGAGATTATATACAGGTAGATCTGTTTTTCCGTCCGGCTGCTAGGATTGTTAAAACCTGACAGAGCCACTAAGCTGACCCTTAGGGATTGTTAAACACTAGTGTGTATAGAAGTATAGCCATCGGGGATGAAGCATACAGGCTGCTAGGATTGTTAAAACCTGACAGAGCCACTAAGCTGACCCTTAGGGATTGTTAAACCCTAGTGTGTATAGAGGTATAGCCATCGGGGATCAAGCATACAGGCTGCTAGGATTGCTAACACCTGACAGAGCCACTAAACTGACACCCTTAGGGATTGTTAAACCCTAGTGTGTATAGAGATATAGCCATCGGGGAAGAAGCATACAGGCTGCTAGGATTGCTAACACCTGACAGAGCCACTAAGCTGACCCTTAGGGATTGTTAAACCCTAGAGTGTATAGAGATATAGCCATCGGGGATGAAGCATACAGGCTGCTAGGATTGCTAACACCTGACAGAGCCACTAAGCTGACCCTTAGGGATTGTTAAACCCTAGTGTGTATAGAGGTATAGCCATCGGGGATGAAGCATACAGGCTGCTAGGATTGTTAAAACCTGACAGAGCCACTAAGCTGACCCTTAGGGATTGTTAAACACTAGTGTGTACAGAGATATAGCCATCGGGGATGAAGCACACAGGTTGCTAGGATTGCTAAAACCTGACAGAGCAACTAAGCTGACCCTTAGGGATTGTTAAACCCTAGAGTGTATAGAGATATAGCCATTGGGGATGAAGCATACAGGCTGCTAGGATTGCTAACACCTGACAGAGCCACTAAGCTGACCCTTAGGGATTGTTAAACCCTAGTGTGTATAGAGGTATAGCCATCGGGGATGAAGCATACAGGCTGCTAGGATTGCTAACACCTGACAGAGCCACTAAGCTGACCCTTAGGGATTGTTAAACCCTAGTGTGTATAGAGGTATAGCCATCGGGGATGAAGCATACAGGCTGCTAGGATTGCTAACACCTGACAGAGCCACTAAACTGACCCCTTAGGGATTGTTAAACCCTAGTGTGTATAGAGAGTCTGACAGACAGCAGACAAACAGACAAACGGTCAACAATTCTACAAATCATTGTTTTGGGTACTATTGTGTTGATAAAGGCCCCCAATAGTATTTTTCCCATATATCTTCCATGTACACACAGCGATCCGTTAGAGTTTTAATATATGTATAGATAATTAGTTACAAATACAGCTATAGGCGTGGTGTCGTTTATTTATTTCTAGAGTGGATTTGCTATAGAAGTCATTCAACCGTTGTGTCTTACTCCGCACATTTGCTAAAAACGGTAAAGCTATTCGCCCGAGGGGTTTTTGTTTCGACTCAGCAGTGCTGATGGAATGTTCTAACTGGGACATTGTTCGCTCAGTCGGCACTAGGCTAAGGCAAACACGGGAAACAGTTTAGTTTTAAAGAAATCAATACTTTGAATTTAGTTTGTGGTTCCGAAAATAGTCCCGCGCGTCAGAATGAAGAATTCAACTATTTGGATGTTGTGAGTAAAGTACCTTGTTTAAGTTCTTATTTATTATACATGGGGAAAGTTATGGATTACCAAAAAAATTTATCTATAGCTGTTTCAAAACTTTAGATCTAAATAAAATGATTTAAAAAAAAAAAAAAAATTATCATTAGCTTCGAGACTATACCAGGAACTTGGAATAGTAAGGGCGAATCAGGAATTCCGGATGTTGCGAAATCCAAGTTAAAGTTCTAGAAGTGCTTGAGGATAGGAAGGGCGAATGTTTACTCTATGGAATGCTGATTCATAAACCTGATTGAAAAAGTAGGCAATTTAAATTCAATGTTTTAATTATAATTTTTACGAGTGATTTATGGATAACAACATGCTAGGAGGGGAGTTTCAGACCCAAGATTCGCCCTTGAAATAGGATATTGAATGTTTCATAGATGATGGTGCTATTCACTTTAACTTGAAACTGTGAGAGAACTAAAGGCGGACCAGCGAAACAAGGCGAAGCTTCGTGTTACCTACATCTTTCCGACTAGGAAAAAAAAAATATAATTCCACTGTATTTTTCCTTCTGAAAAGAATCTGCAATAAAAAATGTGTCCTTCTTTGATTCTGAATGATCTTGCACATTGATTATTTCATGCTCTAAAAATATTAAAATTCTCAATAATTTTTTTTTATTTTAGGAAAATATACACTGCCAATTACAGGCCAATATTTCTCAAAAATATACCAAGAAAAATATCCTCAAAATGTTTTTTTTTTTTTTTTTTTTTTTTTTTTTTTTTTTTTTTTTTTTTTTTTTTTTTTTTTTTTGCCAGAGTTTGTCTGTTTGTTCCTTATACAAATCTACCCCGTTTGACCAAACTTGGAATACTGGCAGTTCTTGATTCGGTAAGTCTCGTAGGCTAAGTCAAAAACGTCTACCGGCTGTCTGTCCGTATGTTTGTTCCTTACACAAATCCACATACTTCGTCCGATTTTGACCAAACTTGGCACACAGGTAGGTCGTGATTCGGGGAGTGTCATGGGCTAGGTCAAAAACGTTTACCAGAGGTGTGGTAGTATGTTTATTCCTTATAAAAATCCACACCTTTTGACCGATTTTGACCAAACGTGGCACACAGGTAGGTCTTGACACGGGGAGAGTGATAGGCTAGGTTAAAATCATCTATGAGTCACAGTTCGGAGATCACGAGTTCGAAACAATGAACCCAAATAGTTACAGATTTGCGTTATTAGATTTTAATATTAATTATTTGGTTTATAATTTATTTTTACTTTTATAGATGTAGAAAGTAGATGTAGCATAGCACACCGGGTAACAGCTAGTGAAGCAATAAAATAAGTTGTTGACACATACAAAACGAATTTTACCATAATTTGAAATCAATCTATCTTATTTGGCGACGAATTGGCGTGTCAACATGACAGCTGTTTACTCCTCGATGCCGAAATGAAATCACAATACGAGTAAAGTACGAAACCCTCAAGAAACCTTTTGCATCACTCGATCGATTTGATAATCACTCACCTTTTGATAATCGCTCGATCGATTTGATAATCACTCACCTTTTGATAATCGCTCGATCGATTTGATAATCACTCACCTTTTGATAATCGCTCGATCGATTTGAATAATCGCTTTCATAAACGTAAAAACATAATTTTAGATAAGTCTCCCCTTCCAAAAAAACCACCACACACAAAAATACCATCTTCCGTTTTGTTTTAGCACTTTCCTCCTAAGGAAAGTAGCTATTGAGGTTGGACTCATGACGGAATTTTTGAAAAATTTCTTCAAATCTTTATCGATCCTACCTAGTAGACACCGAAAATGACCCCGTTAAAATTTATATATATATATATATATATATATATATGTGTGTGTGTGTGTGTGTCGGTTAACACGATAGCGGCCAGAGGTTTTGTTTCTCTTCACGAAACGTGGTATATAGCGTTGAATTAGCAAACGATTGAACGAGTTCGTTAACCACCAAAATCGGTCCACCGGGTAGGAGGGGGGGGGGGGGGGGTTACCCCGGACCCTAAACACTAATTTGACCATGCCTACGAAGGAAAAAAAAAACTTTTTATTGGGAGAGGGCTATGGGTACATTGATTATTTCATATATTTCGAATAGTTTTCAGAGATATCGGTCTGTAATTGGCAGTGTATGTTTTTTTTTTTTTTTTTTTTTTTTTTTTTTTTGGAATATTTTTAAGAGATAGGCCTGTAACTGGTTGTGCATATTTTGCTAAGATGGTTGTACTTTTTTTTCTGTAGTTTTTGTTATATTTCAACGAAACTCGGTATTCGTTATGTTCACAAACCTTCCGCGGGGAGCGCTATCTCCCACTAAGGGAGTATCCTATTCCTGCGTCAGATCAAAAGACGGAAAATGAAGTTTTTGTGTATTTATTAAGTAGTACAGTATCATGTATTAACATAAGTCTGGAAGAAAATTATTCACAAAATGAATAATTGAACAGTTCTCATAAGAAATGTAAGTAAGCAGAACACTTCACGTTTTTTTTTATTTTATTTATATAGGTTATTTAAAGCAAATTATTCAGTAATGTAGTCTACTCTCCAAATATTCTGAGGAAAGTGCTTAGTTATGCAGCTCCTGCGTGACGGACTTTTATAATTGTAGATTGGAATTACAAAAGGTGATAGTTTTTTTTTTCGTGTGTGTGTTTAACGGCGTATCAACATTAGGGCATTAACGCCGGGCTGTCTGTTTGCCGCCCTTTTCTTTAATTCCAACAGCACGTGGTCGGTCTCTCATTCGGGTACTAGCCACGCCCGACGTTGCTTAACTTCGGTGATCAACGGGAACCGGTGTATTCAACGTGGCTATGGCCATTGGCAAAAGAACGTGATAGTATTTGTTTTTCAATGCGAGGAGAAGGTAGATGAGAATTTTCTAGGGCCGTAGGAAATGAATTCCCTATATGGGCTGAAACTCTTCTTCCAGCTTTAAAGTTATCATCTCCAGATTGCAGATTCCTACGAAGGAAAAAAAAACTTTTTATTGGGAGAGGGCTATGGGTACATTGATTATTTCATATATTTCGAATATTTTTCAGAGATATCGGTCTGTAATTGGCAGTGTATGTTTTTTTTTTTTTTTTTTTTTGGAATATTTTTAAGAGATAGGCCTGTAACTGGTTGTGCATATTTTGCTAAGATGGTTGTACTTTTTTTTCGAGATCCTCCTCCACCTATTGCTGAATATATTAGCTGTAATAGTTAGAGATATAAGCCCGGAATTGCCAATTTATATTTTAGGAAGCGTTGATCGTCGGGGTTTCGGTCAGTGTTCTTATTCAATAAAACACATTTTATTTGCTAAAATGTATATTTATTGCCGCCAACGTTTCGGCTTGCTATACAAGCCATCTTCAGGGCTGTAAAAACATATATGGTATAACAATGGTAAGGACAAAAAAAAAAAAAAAAAAAAAAAAAAAAAAAAAAAAGGCTAGAAACATTAACATAAATATGAGTACCTATATGCTTGAAAATATAAATATAAATATATATATATGTATCTATATATAGTATAATAATAGCAATATAAATAAATATACATGTATATGGTATCCAAGAGAATACAGTACAAGTGTCATAGTAACATACCTATTGAGAAGATTGAGAACTGTCTTATTTATATTTTAGCTTTATCATTTTTTTTAATGGTCTGCAGTTTAATCGCTTTCAATATTATAGGTTAAGTATGCAAGTATTGTACATAAAGAAGTTTTGGATTTGGGGGAAGCACATGTTATGTCAATTGTGCAAGCGCTCCAAAACGGTCTGCTACATAAGAGGACCTAGGCTATGCTATCTTCCGACTCCTTATTTTGACATGGATATGTCTTAGTGGCCCAGTGTGACGCTAAAACTGTAACGCTTCGGCTACGGCCGGACGATGGTACACGAGGGTTCCGTTGATATGGCGACTGATACCCGTGGTTACCGTACTATAGAAACCGTCAAATTGTCATAGGTTATGATGTAAAATCATTGTAGATTAAATCAGTGGAGTTAGTTACAGGGTAATATTAACCATTACTAACGGGCAATAAATATGGTTCCTCTTCCAGATGAATAAGAATTTGTGTGGATATCTCATTATGCCTATATAATGAGATATATATATATATATATATATATATATATATATATATATATATTTCTTTTGGAGCTTACCTCGAACATAGGTATATCGAACGTTATCAAAAAAAAAAATCTTTATTGCGCATCCTGGTTTTGATTTCAAATCCTCTACGACTATACATCCCGAAGGCTCATTATTAACCACAATTTTTTTTATTTAGTTAGTTTGTTTTTTTTTTACGGCGTATCTACAACTTGGCCATTAGTGCCGGGCTATCTATAGGTTGCCACCCTTTTATAATGCCAACAGCATGTGGTCGGTCACCCATTCAGGTACTGACCGCGCCCGACGTTGCTTAACTTCGGCGATCTACGGGAACCGGTGTATTCAATATGGCTATGGCCGTTGGCTTAACCACAATTATTTGCTATTTGTAATTAATTATGCATTTCTTTGAAACGTCCGTTGCCCCAACAATGGTTTCCGAAATAGTAAACATTTGTCGACCTTCAAATATAATAACTTTCACTCTTCCACGTTCCAGAAGTAACAAACAGTTTACCTAATGGTGGGATTTCTACCTTATTTATAACAGCCATTTTTCTATAAACATCATCGCGCTTTGGTCACGTACGCTCATATATGTCTATAATCGAGTTTAAAATAAAATATAACGAAGGCCCAGAGGGACTGAGACAGTAGAGATGCCTAATTCTTGACCATACGGCACTCTAGGGAGATATTGTGGTCAGTACTATGCTTCGGCCGCCTGATTTCCCCCTTTGCAGGTACCCATAATTTAATTAAACGCTAGGTCGGCCTAGGGACGGCCTGGGACCCTGTACATTCGAACTCAAGACCACCAGTCTAATGTTCGTCAAGATATATATATATATATATATATATATATATATATATATATATATATATATATATATATATATACATACACACATTTACAAATATAAAAAGCTTGTAGCAGTGCTTTTCCATAATAAAAAAATCAGTCCCGTAGCAGGCCACAAGAACCATGTAGGGGCATATACTATAGTTGGATAGTTAGGTCAGTACTATGCTCCGGCCACTTGATTTTCTCTTTGCAGGTACCCATTAATTAACTAATAAAGACTGGATGAGCCTAGGGACGATCTGGGACCCCTAATCCAACCCTCGAACGACGACTCTATAAAATAAAATCTTGAGTACACGCTAGGGGTTTGAACCTGGGTCCTGGAGTTCATCAGTCGACTGCTCTACCACTGAGCTATAATCGCCCCCGTGTTTTCATAATACAAGTGCCATTTGTAAAGTATAGAACAGACTTTTAAAAAAGATTTAAGATATACAAATTGGAAGGACCGTTTTTTTAATGACTCATATAACGTAGACATTTCTCGTCAGCAAATGTCAGGGAAACGTTATTTTTTTAAGATTGTCAGAAATGTTTCTAGGATTTTCTAAAAGTATGAATAAGTGTCTAAAACAGCCGGAGCGTGCAATGACAAAATGTGTACCAAGGTAATTGAAATGTTAAACAATGTACGTCAACTTCAAATTTCCCGTCATTCCCCCAGGACGTTGTCACCCAGGAATTCCCAGACGTTGTCACAAGTTGCTGGTCACTTTATGTCATCGCTCAGGATAAGTAATGTCTTCTCAGAAGAATGATTATTTTTTTCACTCTTCAAATTCTGAGTTCAAAAAGTTATTTAACAAACATTTCATTTGATCTGTGTCGACGAATTTTTTTTCCACTTCTTGACTGATTTCTTTATCACAAGAATAAAAATTACATCGGAGGAGTAACTCCGATCATCTTAAGGTGGTTTAATTCTTATCCTAAGTGTCATTTTAAAAACTTGTTATAAAAACAATTGATACTTTGTTTTGAAATGTATTGAAAACGTTAAACACCCCTCTGTAAAAACCTGTCGTTCAAGGGAGCTATTAAAGGTTTTTTGGTAAACCTGAAGGAGAGCGTCCTCAACACCGATTTTCTTCAAAGTTTGCACTATAACGTATTTTCATGCACTAAACACGAATCCCTTGAAAAAAATTGTTGTTCTCAACCAGGAAAGAAGTTATTTTAAAAAAAAGTTCACTGTTATGAAGGTTAGGGAAGACTGCCTTGGACGACTTTTGGGCATAGAATTCTTTTTATTTCTGCGAGTTGGATTGACTAGGGGTTTTGATGTTTTCTTGAGCGAGCGGAGCGAGCGGAAACGCATAGCACGTATGCCCAAAAGCGACAGTTTACGACCAAGTCAGCTACCACAAGGTGAGTCTAAATTTCAATTACACTTCGTCATTAAGGACTATTGCGCAGGCGCGTGTTTACATATAAGCTGTTTACCCCGTCGTTTATAACCTCCATAACAGTGAACTTTAGTGCTTAATAACTTCTTTCCTAGTTGCGAGCAACTTTTTTTTTTCAACGGATTCGTGTTTAGTGCATCAAAATACGTTATAGTGCAAATTTTGAAGAGAATCGGTGCTGAGGAGAGTGTCCTCAGCACCTTTGGTCGTTTGTAACCCGCTAACAGTGAACTTTTTTTTAAAATAACTTCTTTCCTGGTTGAGAACAACAATTTATTTCAACGGATTCGTGTTTAGTGCATGAAAATACGTTATAGTGCAAACTTTGAAGAAAATCGGTGTTGAGGACGCTCTCCTTCAGGTTTACCGGTTTTTTGAGCAACAAAAGAGAAGATAACTATGTTCAGTTGGTGAGGATACTTCTACAAAAATATCATGAACTTGGAAGCAACATGTCTCTCAAAATTCATTTTCTCCACTCTCATCTAGACTTTTCCCCTCCTAGTTGTGGTGCGGTGAGTGATGAACACGGTGAGAGATTCCATCAGGATATTTCTGTAATGGAACAAAGATATCAGGTCCGTTGGAATGAACCAATGCTTGGAGATTACTGTTGGTGTGTGTGTAGGGATGAACCAATGCTTGGAGATTACTGTTGGTGCGTGTGTAGGGATGAACCAATGCTTGGAGATTACTGTTGGTGTGTGTGTAGGGATGAACCAATGCTTGGAGATTACTGTTGGTGTGTGTGTAGGGATGAACCAATGCTTGGAGATTACTGTTGGTGCGTGTGTAGGGATGATCCAATGCTTGTAGATTACTGTTGGTGTGTGTGTAGGGATGAACCAATGCTTGGAGATTACTGTTGGTGTGTGTGTAGGGATGCTCCACAACTCGCCTACAAGAGACAGCCATGAAATCCACATGATGGTAATAATATCCAACCTCCCAAGTGTTCTCCCATTAATTTTCAAGTCTTAAAAAAATGTAACTACTATTTAATACATCCAAACTAACTTATAATGTTGATAAACTTATGGTTTAAAATTTACAGATTTGCCTCAATTTGTTAACGTTAATTTATTTTGATCCATGTTGTATCAAAGAAACTAGAGCTAGTACAATTTTTTTATTGTCATTTTTTTTTTTTTCAACCCAAAATTAGTAAGATTTGAGTAAGCAGCTGTCTAATATCAACGACACTAACAGCCTTCAAATGATAAGGACCATCATGCGAGCCAGAACAGAAACCCTAAATCTGAATAGGAAGGCTTGGAGTTCTGATCATAGTGCCCTCTGCTCTCTTTGCAATATGAAAGAACCCGAAGATATCATCCATTTCCTAGCTGTATGCCCAATCCTCTCCGAGATAAGATTAAACATATTCTTCAAAAATAGATTAACTCACACGCAAGCAATAGACTATTTGAACGGCCAGGACTACGCAAAACTATACCAATACGTTAAAGAGGCAATTAATTTTAAATTTGATTATCAGGAATAAGGAGGATCAATTTTTGTTTTACTTATTTATTTGTTTTTATATTGTTTACAATCACTCATATTGTTTTTATTTAATTTTCATGTGTATAATATTAAGTGGTGTCGCTTAGCTGATGGATTATATCCAAGCTTATGTAAATTTATTGTGAATTTCTCAAGGACTTATTATTTGTACATTTATAAAATAAAATTTACTTTACTACTGGTAAGATTTGACTCATGAAGTGAAGGAAACATTACAAAAATATTTTTTTGTTGGCCAGTGTAACTGGCAGTGTGTATTTTGATTGGAATTATTTTCAGAGATATTGGCCAACCAGTGTGTATTTTGTTTGGAATAGTTTTCAGAGATATTGGCCTATAACTGGCAGTGTATATTTTGCTTGGAATTGTTTTCAGAGATATTGGCCAACCAGTGTGTATTTTGTTTGGAATAGTTTTCAGAGATATTGGCCTATAACTGGCAGTGTATATTTTGCTTGGAATTGTTTTCAGAGATATTCGCCAACCAGTGTGTATTTTGTTTGGAATAGTTTTCAGAGATATTGGCCTATAACTGGCAGTGTATATTTTGCTTGGAATTGTTTTCAGAGATATTCGCCAACCAGTGTGTATTTTGTTTGGAATAGTTTTCAGAGATATTGGCCTATAACTGGCAGTGTACATCGTCGAAGAAAAGTGAGATTTACGCGCAACAATAACCAACATACAGAAACCAAGCGAAAATTACTCTCTCCTCCCTACTTCTCATTTAGTTATCGTATTTTAATGAAAAAAAAAAAAAAAAAAAAAAAAAAAAAAAAAAAAAAAAAAAAAAAAAAAAAAAAAAATTGAGGACCCCAGAGGTGAAGGGGTCTAAGTAACAAACCCAATGTATTGAGGATCATGGATTAAATGTACATATTTGGTTAAAAACTAGATTTTTACAGTCCCGATCATACTAGAAGAACCCTCCTGTTCTTAGCTGTTTATTATCGATCATACATAATAGGTACATCATCCGGTTTATGATTAATATGCAGAGTATCACAAATCAAATATTTGTAAAGATCTTGAAGTGTAATCGTTGGTAGGGCCCCAGATCGTCACTAGGCCCACCCAAACATTAATTAATTCAGTGCCTTAGAAAGAGAAAATCAGGCGGCCGGAGCATCGAACCGACCACACTATCTCCCTGGTGTGTCATGTGTACAAAACCCTAAATTTTAATTTCCAAGAATTGACTATTCTTTATATTTGTCTATTATAGAGCTGAATTAATAATCACAAATTTTCAGTGCCCTTTTAATTCTTTTTCTTTTTTTTAGTGGTATTTTATTACTTATTTATATTTAAATTATTTGTTTTTTTTTTACACTATTTGTTTTTATTGACGTCGTACTGAAATCATCTGTTTGATGAGATCACCGCCTTACGTTACATATGTATCATCGTTAAACAAATACATATGTACAAAAATCACATATCTTTGCAGTATCTACAAGTCTGTCCCGAATCATTTTCTGATGAAATCATGTACGTATCTCTGATAAGAAATACATCTCTTGGCCAAGTTGATGGCCTGGAAGTCGTCCCAAGAAAAAAAAAACGACATTTCAACCTTACCGGCACGCGCTGATGTCACAGACGAGTACGAACCCCTTACAAACCTTCCCATTACTACATACATAAACAAGCCCATTGATATCTCGATGATAAGAACGAAGAAGACCTCAGGCCTCCCGCCACCTGTAGGGTCCCCCGGGAACAGACAGGGAGAGGGGATACGGGAGTCCCAGACAGCCGGTGGGGGTAGACTTCAACCCCAGTCATGGTTCGGGGTGCGGGACGACCACCAGCTGTAGCGGGATGAGACCAGGGCGTGTGGGCACCTTCACCAGGGCGATAGCTATGCTGTCGCTCGCCTTCAACAACCTCATAGGGCAAGTCCAACATATACATACTAATCATACAAAACAACATATCAAATAGATTAATAACTAAAGGAAATAAAAAATAAAATAAAAAAAAGTAAGTACCAAAATATTTGACTATTATAAGGAAGCTACATAGGACAATTCTTTTAAATAAAATCGTTGACTTAATTTGCCGATTTTTGAACTCCAAAAGTATAATAAAAAAAATTAGTACCAGCAAAAACAAATCTGTAAAAATAAAATATCATGCAGAACATTTTTTTGTGTCCTGTGTCCGATGGTAAATTTGTTCTATACAGTGTGACTTTTCGCAGGAATTTCATCCTTCATCTTCATATTTGGTCCAAGTTTTAAAAATATTCGTTGTTTACACATGGATTTTTTTTTTAGGACCCATATAATTTATTTAAATTTTAACGTCCATTATTATTAACTAAGAATTTTTGGACGGGTTATCTATAGGTCACCACCTTTTTCTAGCCAGTAAAGGGCTGATACCTTTCCTTTTTTCTAAAGAAAAGCCACCACCCCTAGTGGGAATCGATCCCACGACCCTTGGCACGGAGTGTTAAATGCTAACGCCTTAAGACTGATGATCACCCGGCCTCCCAATATAATTAAGGTTATAAAAAAAAGTACCACTGTGTACAATAATAAAATTATGCGACAATAATAACAATCCTTCGCAAGACTTAGAGAAAAAATATATAAATTTTAAAATGGTTCCTGGAAGCTTTGACATATCAACATTATAAAATATACACAGGATAATTCAAAAGAAAAAAAAATACGAACATTTCTGACAAAATAAAACATAAATCTAATGAATAGAGCCCGGAAGATAGGCATTTATTTTTGTTTAAAATATGCAGGCAAAAAGGCACTTAAAATACTGAAAATAGGCAGTACTGTAATTAAAATAGGCATTTATTAGGAGTGAAGGCAAAGAGGAATCTCACTCATTATTAATGAAAATATGTATTTTAAATACTCATTCATTTCTTTATTATCAATTTATCAGAGAATTAGTGTACTTACTCTTACTTTCCTTACAAGCAACAACAAGATGCTTCTTCAAAGTATCAACTCTCATAGACCTTCTAAGAAAAAATGTTCATCATAGAAAAACTTCCTCTGCATTATCTTATCATTTCTAAATCCGGAATACCAGGTAACTAACTATACCATTGTCACAGCAAAAGGGGTGTGAGGAAGGAGACGTACTTCTCTCATCCTCTCTCTTTCCTCCTATTCATTATGCCTGTGCATTCCTTCTACCAAGGAAGGTTCTGTTATTACACCATTGTCACAGCAAAAGGGGTGTAAGGAAGGAGACGTACTTCTCTCATCCTCTCTCTTTCCTCCAATTCATTATGCCTGTGCATTCCTTCTACCAAGGAAGGTTCTGTTATTACACCATTGTCACAGCAAAAGGGGTGTGAGGAAGGAGACGTACTTCTCACATCCTCTCTCTTTCCTCCTATTCATTATGCCTGTGCATTCCTTCTACTAAGGAAGGTTCTGTTATTACACCATTGTCACAGCAAAAGGGGTGTAAGGAAGGAGACGTACTTCTCACATCCTCTCTCTTTCCTCCTATTCATTATGCCTGTGCATTCCTTCTACTAAGGAAGGTTCTGTTATTAACAGAGGTTCAATCCATGGGTTGGGAAAATAAGCTTTCGAATTTATATTTGTGACGGCAAAATGTAATTTAATTTGTGAAACTTTTTTTGTCTTCGACGAACTGAAATTCGAAATTCGTTATGTGCTTTTTAAAATGTTTAAATCGCAGAAAAAAATTGCATAACGAGCAAAAAAGGCTTTAAATCTTAAAATAGCCAAAACAGGCAAAAAAGGCAAAATAAAAATTGTCGCTACACTTCCTAAATGCACGGAAACATATTTATTTCTATCTGATTCTTCAATATATCCATTCTGATAAAAAAGGCATTTTGCCTAACTTCCGGGCTCTAGTCATTATTAACCATTGACTGCAATTTTTATGACTTTTAAAATTATGGTTCTTGATATCCGCTATCCGTTAAGTTTTTATTTCGCATCTGCATTTTCTCCATTAGCGCCGCTGTCCGTTTATAATTTTGTTTTTTTTTTTTTTTTTTTTTTTTTTTTTTTTTTTTTTTTTTTTTTAGGAATGGGTTAGTATTATGGCCAATTCGAAGTCTTTAAAGGATTACGTTTGCTCTCCGGCAGCTTCTGTAGCTCGTGTTCCAAGATTTTATAAACTAGCTTTGTCTTCCTATGCTTGTTGTCAGTCACCCCTAATCTCTCTGAAAATCATTATAGTGGGTGTTTACGAAGTGTTTTAGGTAGGTACGCTTTTGCGTCCAGTGAAGGAAATTCCGAATTTATAAATTTCAATGTATTTATTATTGTACACATTTTCAATTTTTATGGCATTTTAATAAAGTACTTGTAACTGTCGAAGCTGAAGAGTTATATTTTCGCTGTGGATGTGGCTATTTCGTACAAACAGAGAACTCTCTATAGGTAGGGAATCTGCTTATAAGGTTGGCTCAATGAAAGTTTTCTACTAGAGTATACTAGAGAATTGCACATGTTTCAGAAGTTATAGATCACAAAAATTACGGCGGCTAAAACTAGTAGGTATGTGTTGTTCGGTCCGATTTTGATAAAATTCGGTATAAAAATATGTTGTCTCAAACGAAAGGTCCAATTTGTTAACCAGCAGAGCCCACCTACTGGAACGCTACTTATTAAATGTACATAATTTCTGTTGTAAGTTACCTGTTGAATGAAGATAAAAAATCGGTGTAGTTTCCTTTTTTTAGTATTCGACAGACTGTATTTGTTGTTTCAAACATTAACTTATTTAAAAAAAAAAAAAAAAAAAACTATGTATATCTCGCCTTAATGCTACTGCAGCCAGACTCAAGTTGCAGCCGGATTACTGGATGACCCTGAACGAAAAAAAACTACGATAAATAAAGAAATGTTTTCTGTTTTTATTTTTTTGTTTTAATATTTATACTTGAAACCTGAATGGGCAAGACAATATTGTTGGATTACCGATTTCCTGGTGACGTGAGGAATACCAAATGAATTAAACATGTCGGGTTACTCTCTTCCGTTCTTAAATTTCAACACATTTTTTTTTTTTTTTTTTTTTTTTTTACGGCGCATCGACAAATCTAGGCCATTAGCGCCGACATCCAGGGTGCAGGCAGGAATTTCCTGCCTGAGAAAATTCCTGCAGCCGGTGGGGATCAAACCCACCATCTCCCGCTTAAGAATCCAGCGCGCTAGCCACTAGACCACGGGAGACCCCAACACCCTACCCTTGTATTAATTTACGTTTCTCTAATTAGGCTAATGGCCTAGTTGTCGAACCGCCGTTAAAAAAACAAAAAAAAAAAAACAAAACTGTGTGCCGTTTTTCCCCCTACTCCAGACAAACTAAGGATAATTGAGTTGTATGACAAATGTCTACACAACCTTAGAATTAAAAAAAAAGTAGTTTAAAATATTTTTTTACTTTTTACTAAAAACTGTGAGATTTCCAGACGGTGAGAAAACTGTGAGATTTCCAGACGGCGAGAAAACTGTGAGATTTCCAGACGGTGAGAAAACGGTCAACACAAATGTAACGGTCTCCCTTTAGAATGTAAAGACTCGCTAAGAAAGTTTATATATATATATATATATATATATATATATATATATATATATATATATACACACACACACAGACCCACGCAGGCACACATTTACAAATATAATCTCGAGTATCTACCAGGTCATTCAAAAAGTCCTGTCGTTTTTTTGGGGGAAATTATAAATAAATAAATATTTTCAAATAATCACCTTTATTCATCAAAATATCCACCGTTACAGTCGGTAACCTTCTCCCAACGAGATGGTAAAGCCCAAATTCCTTCCTTAAAAAACTGTTGATTTTTACTGCAAAAATAAGTGGTCAGTTCGTGAATTAGGTTGTCACGGTCTTGAAAACATTTCTGTCTCAGATTGTTGTCGAGATCTCTGAATAGGTGATAATCAGTGGGTGACAGGTCAGGGGAATATGGTGGGTGAGGCAAAACTTCCCAGCCTATTTCTGTCAATTTTTGACAGAAATTTGAAAAATTGACAGAAATTTGAAAAATTGACAGAAATTTGAAAAATTGACAGAAATAGGCTGGGAAGTTTTGCCTCACCCACCATATTCCCCTGACCTGTCACCCACTGATTATCACCTATTCAGAGATCTCGACAACAATCTGAGACAGAAATGTTTTCAAGACCGTGACAACCTTATTCACGAACTGACCACTTATTTTTGCAGTAAAAATCAACAGTTTTTTAAGGAAGGAATTTGGGCTTTACCATCTCGTTGGGAGAAGGTTACCGACTGTAACGGTGGATATTTTGATGAATAAAGGTGATTATTTTAACATATTTATTTATTTATAATTTCCCCCAAAAAAACGACAGGACTTTTTGAATGACCTGGTATTATATATTTGTCAAATACCACTCACTCACTCACTGACCTATCATCGCCCAGCCCAAACCACTTGACAGAAAATTTTAAAATTTTGCACAGACACTCCCTATAGAACGTAAAAACTCGCTAAGAAAGGATTTTTTCATATTCAAATTTTTAAGTACTTTTAAAGGGGTTTGAATTTTTAGTTTGTTTTAAAGAGAGCAGACACGTCTAAGCAGCTTGCGTTGCTAGGACGGTAACAGAACAGCTTTTAGCTTACTGTATCTTATTTATTAAAGTAGTTTTTATTTGCAGCTCATTTCAACAATGATGGCAGACCTTGAATTATTAGAAATAAACTGTGATATTTTCCCTCATAGAATTAGATAGACGCTATGCCCGGTGATGATCCATCCCAAGTAATAATATCCCGAACCCTTGCAATATAATGGGTGTTTCCAAATGACATCTTGGAATCATAAATATTTAAATTTTAACGCCCATTTATTAATGACAACGAATTTTAACCTGTACTGGCTAAACCCCTGTTACTGGTGACCTATAGATAACGTATTATCTCTAGGTTATCTGTTTATTGACACCGTTCCTTAGCGCCCCAGTGTCAAGAAAAATTATACTTTGATTTCTTATCAATTGATGAATAACATATAGCATAACGGGAACCGTGCTATAATAAACTGCACAAAATTATGTAGTAGCGATAATTTTGATGATACTTTATTTAACGTAATAAAATAACTACTTATCTGCCGTGACGAAGTACGGGTATTCAGCTAGTTAGGTATAAAAAATGTTAGTGTAAACGGGATTGAAGACTTTCGGTTTGTTTTTTTTCTTTTCCTTCCCGGTACCACTGTGCGCCAAACGGCCGATTTTGGGGAGAAAACCTGTAGGTACTTGAATCTTTATGATTTCCGTTTCGTTTTTAAGGTATATTGCAGTGCTGAGTCGAATGAGACCACTGCATGTTCGATAGAATCATTATTTCGGAAGATAAACGGGTTTTATAGCACGAAAACCGTTAAAAACAGCAAGTATTCCATTTAAAAAAGTCACATTTTACTCAATTGGTAGAGATATGTATCCTTCCAAATTTATTTTCGAGTGATGAGTGGAATAAATTCACAAACAATGAAATACAGTTAATTGGTCTCGAGGAGGCCCGGTGGCCGTGAGCGTTAAGGCGTGAGCACTTACCACTCCGTGCCAAAGGGTCGTGGGTTCGATTCCCACTAGGGGTGGTGGCTTTTCTTGAGAAAAAAGGAAAGGCATCAGCCCTATCCTGGCTAGAAAAGGGTGGTAAACTATAGACAACCCGTCCTAAAATTCGTAGTTAATAATGAATGGACGTTATTTGTTTATTAGTGAGACCGCGACAAGGGCAATTCATCACTTAAAATACATACATTAGAATAAACAATAGTAAACAATTGTTAACAAATTTGAAAATGAAATAATTAAAAAAATACAAAAATTCCTAATACAATTTGCATTGACTATAAAAAGGTAGGAACAAGACAGAGGCAGATAGGGGAGTCTGTAAATACAATTATAGACTTAGATTTTCATGAATTTCAAATCATAGTTTGTACATATTTATTAATGATAGGAGGTCGTAAACAGAAAAATAAATATACATAAATATATACATACACAAAAAGATAAGCACATATACAAACATAGAAAACCTTATACATATACGTCATATTTCTTCAAATAGTCCAATTTTCCTCAAGTATCTAAAAACAAAATCTATAAATTGGCTTCCTTCTGCTAACAACTCTGTTAGATTTATAGCTGGGAGGGGAGATGAGTTAAGTCTTAAACAGTCCGTTAGTAAGTGTTTAATAGTTAAAGTTAAAATGGACGTTAAAATTTAATAATAATAATTGGTCTCGATTTATTTCTCTTTATTAAAATTTTCACTTATAGCGAATACATTTTGACATTTTTACAGGAGATATTAGATAGATCTCACTGTAAATGTTCAGTTACTTCCTATCACAATATGTTCAACAACTCTCTGCAGAATATAGTAACGGTAAACTCATTTTTCGTTAAATAATCGCATCGCTTCATTTTATTAGGCTGTGCACACATACGGCCGAGTAAGGCGATGAAATTTATACGAAAGCAACTTTAAAACATGTACTTTTAGGTAGAAGAGCTCAGCTAAGAACCCGCTTTTTTTTCTACACCAAATAAACTACGGATTTCCATTACAGGTATTTTCACAACCTAAATGCACCAAGTTCATGGTACATTTTGGCAAAAAAGAAAATTCGCTATACTCATGAGACTTTTTGGGTAATATGAATTTTTCTACTAAAATAAGTGGTGTAATATTGTTTTACTTTTCACTAAAAACTATGAGATTTTTACTCAGTGAGAAAACAGTCAACAAAATGATTTTTTGTGATCACACCTATTAATAAAATGAAAAATCAATATTACAGCAGTATTCTACAACTAATTAGGTATAAAAAAATGTTAATTCAAACGGGATTGAACACCTTCGGTTTTTGAGGTTCTTTCCCTCCCGGCACCACTGTGCGGCGTCTTGTATCTACAAGCCATCACAATGTGCTAAAACTGAAGGAATTACATGTTCCCCTTGTAAAAGTGGGTCAAGTTTAAGACGAGATCCCAGTATCAGACATATCGTGTGGTGATTTTCCTTAACCCAGTATGGCTGGGTGCTTAGCTTCTCATGTGCTCCATTATATCTCCTTCTTAACCTGAAATTATAGATAATTTTCTTTTATTCGTAGATTATTTAAATCAAGTTTATTCTTCTCTATGGGAATGCACTTTTAACAATAAAACAAGGCCGGTATGAAACCATAAGTAGACGTGTAATCTTGAATACGTAATGTGTGTTAATGGCCTAAAATGGTCACCTTGGAATACTGCTGCAACGACTTTGTAGGACATTGTTACATCAAATGAGTTTTGTTCTTCTATAAAATAAAATGAAAACAAACGTTTGTAAACATGAGTTGTGGAAATAGTTATTCTAATAACATTTTCAGGAACATTCCGAAGAAAGTAGAATGATATTACGGTTCCTGTTCCTCAATAGTCCTGAAATCTTCATGTATGGGTGGGAGGTTAGCTCAGTGGTGGTGCACTCGACTAATGAACTGGAGGACCCAGGATCAAAACCCAAGCTTCTACTAAAGCTTTCTTCATCTAGAGTCATCGTTCAGATTTGAGGAACCAGATCGTCCTTAGGCTCACCCAATCTTAAATAAATTAATTAATGGGTACCTCCAAAGGGAAAAATCAGGCGGCCGGAGTATAGTACTGACCACAATATCTCCCTAGTGTTCCGTATGGTCAAGAATCAGATACCTCTACAGTACCTGAACCTCTGGGCCCTTAGTGGCCTGTTAAGGGACTGATTTTTGTTTTTATTTAGTTTAAATATATATATATATATATATATATATATATATATATATATATATATATATATCTGTACACCGGAGAAACACCATAAAGAACATCATGTCCATTTTTTTATTAAATTGACTTAACAACATGCTCTTAATGTTGATTTTCCGATCCATATAATGGTTAGGTCACTATGTCCTGTTCCCATAAATAACCAAGATAATACAGTGAAAATAAAATCATGTATGTTTTCATTAGAGGTAAAAGACACCATGTGGAGGACTTGGTTTTGTTTCACTATGATCACTACTTACAATTACCTATTCATGATAATAACAAGGGGAAATATTTCCTTTAAACTGTTTTGATACGTAAAGAATAAACAAATTTTAATAGTTTAAAGTACTGTAAAATAGGCTCTCCTGAACAATTACAAATATGTGACATGGTGTCCTTTACCTCCGGAGTACATATATATATATATATATATATATATATATATATATATATATATATATATATATATATATATATACATATATACAAATCAGTCCCGTAACATGCCACAAGGGCCCAGAGGGGCAGATACTGTAGAGGTATCTGATTCTTGACCATACGGCACACTAGGGAGATGGTGTGGTCAACACTATGCTCCGGCCGCCTGATTCTCCCCTTGGCTGCTTCGACTGCTAGTCATTAGCACCCAAGATACCCATAATTAATTAAATTAATTAAAGGCTGGGTGAGCCTAGGGACGATCTGGGACCCTAAATCCAACCCTCGAACGGCAACGGCAGCACTAGAAGAAAAAATCTTTAGTGCGCGCTCGGGTTTTGAACCTGGTCCTCCAATTCATTAGTCGAGCGCTCTACCACTGAGCTAACCTCGCCCCATATATATATATATATATATATATATATATATATATATATATATATATATATGCGAATATTTTTTTAGTCATACAATACCAGAGAATCAATATATAGAGGATTGGGAGCAGGACTAGACCAAGTCCATGTTATACAGTTCTCAGAAAACGAGTATTATGCGTTTTAATTGCAGAGAGTTTGTATAAATCCTATTGACCAGTATAAGTCTTAAAAAGATTTGAACTTAAACACTGACATAATATATGTATAGCCTTGTTCATAAAATAGTTATAACTTGGACTTGGCTTACTGGTGCTCTGCAAACAAATAAGAATGACTTCCAGATGTGTAGCAAGAACTGCTACAAGTGGTAAAATAATGAAGTTAGGACTTAGTCTCCTGTAGCCACTGAAAAGAGCCATGTTAGTAATACTCTTGAATGTCATTACAACACAAAATGTCAAAAATGGACTTGGCCTAGTTGTACTCTAAACTCTCCAATTGTCAAAAGCCTAAGAGTCAATAATTAGTTTTCTAACATTTGGGTCAGATGTTGAAAAGAGAAATTGCTGTTGTCAAATATCCCTATGATTGCTTGCAAACTTGCAACGTAGAATCTATGCTCCTTTTGTTCGCCGTTCATTAACGCTCAATCAGATGGCGGAACGTAAACAACATGATTAATCACTTATTGTTTATTCCCTTTTCTATCTATTTATCATTTACAATCAGTAGTAGAAATTACAACCAACGGACAATTGAAAGAAACTCTCAAAAGTAAATGTGAAACTTATTGATCTCATTTCGAATTTCTTTAGCTTTCTGTGGGAAACCTTTGTTATTGTTGAGTTATTATTACATCAGATAGTGTTATCAGATTATATGTTATCAAAATAAAAAGTAAAGTGCTTAATTTCTCACAGCTGCTGATTTATAATTGATTTGTTTTTATCGGTAATTAAAATAATTCAGTGTTAATGGCCTTCAGTTGATGCACTGTAAAATACATTTTTTAATATATATATATATATATATATATATATATATATATATATATATATATTTTTTTATCTCGTATTTATTTATTTGAAATCTGTACAGATAACAGTACAATGATCAAGTATGTTGATGCAGATACTTTATGTAAAACTTGACAAAACTGACAAAACTAAAAAAAAAAAAAAAAATACAAAATTTGGAAGAAGCCAACCATTGTTGGCACTTCCAGAGGTGTCTCAGTAAATATTTTATTGATTATAAAAAGATCAGGCATGTAAATTGTCTCGAGGCCACTGTCTCTTGAGCCGCCTGGGGGGATTGTCTGGATGGGATTGGGATGATAAGGATTGACCTTCAGGATTAGGATGGTGAGACAATTTGGAGTGGAACGTTTGGAAACGGGTTTTAGCGAGGTCAAGGACAAATGGGATGTTGAGGTCATTGTGTAGGGTTTTGTTGGATACATAAAAGGGGGCATTTACAATTTTATTGAGGACTTTTGATTGGAATGCCTGTATTCTGTTGATGTTGGATGGTTTTGCAGATCCCCAGAGTTCAAGTCCGTATGTCCATATTGGCCGAATGATTGTTTTGTATATCGTTAGTTTGTTCTGTATTGATAATTTAGATGAGGGTCCAAGGATTCGTCTAAGTAGTCCGTACCGTTTGTTCAGTTCTTGTCTTTTCAGTCTCGTGTGAGGGTTCCATGTCAGTCGGCTGTCAAGGTATAATCCTAGATATCGAACCTCACTGGATACTGGTAGTGGAGTGTATTTGAGGTAGACTGTAGGACATGATCTCCGGTTTAGGGTGAATGTAACCTGTTTACATTTTTCAGGGTTGATTTTAACTCTCCATCTTTCACTCCAATGCTGAATAGCGGTAAGATGTTCCTGGAGGTGTTGGGATGCTACTGAGGGATCAGGGGAAGTTGATAGGATGGCAGTATCATCTGCGTAGGTGGTCAGTAAGGTATGAGGGTGTGTAGGAATATTTTATATATATATATATATATATATATATATATATATATATATATAGGTATATTATTTATTCTTGTAGATGACCCAAAATATCTAAATTCTTTTTGATGTTAGGTGGTATAGGGTCGTTATCGCAGTAATCTTGTCTTCATACTACTTTATTTACTAGGCCCGACATGTTTCGTGCATATTTTCGCACCTCTTCAGGGGCATTTCTTGCTAGGAAGTCCTCTCGTTAATATGTACCCCCTCTGGAGTCTGGCTTAATACTACAGTATTAAATTATATTATTCTTATAACTGGTCCTTTATGAAACATACTTCTAACATCTATAGGCCTTATAAGTCCGTAGGTGTTGTATTTTATTAAAAGTGTAATATCTTTGTAAACACTCTACTTACTTATATAAATACTTGGTGTTGTCGAAGGTCCTCGACTAGGAAAATGTCATCCTGCTATTCCTTGGTTAAGGTCAACCACTACAGCTTTAGAATCGGCGGCTTAGAGCAACCGTTATTTTGTACGAATTAAAAACCTTGATTTGATTAATTAAGGTGATCAGATATAGCTTTATTATTTACTGTATGGCCTAATATCTAATCAGTAGAATGGTTATACGTAAATAGATATTTATTTAAATGTACAGTTATACTTAATAAAAATTGTGCGGGATGGGTTACCATTTTTTTCTAGCCAGGATAGGGGTGATAGAGGGAATGCATCCGGCCTAGATTTCGCGCATGCGGAATTGAACTTTTTCATCGAGCTTAACGTGCTATAAATAATTACCAAGAAGATTAGATAGTTAGCCGTCGAGGTGATAAGCAATCAGGGATTAGTTGGGATTCGGCTAAAAAGAAACCTCAATACGATTTTTGTAACAAAATCTATATTCAGGACATTTCGGCTACTCTTTGGTAGCCTTCGTCAGCAATGAAAGTGCCGGGAGGCAGAGGAAGACCAAAGTTAACACTTAAGTAACCACTGTGGTTACTTAAGTGTTAACTTTGGTCTTCCTCAGCCTCCCGGCACCTTCATTGCTGACGAAGGCTACCAAAGAGTAGCCGAAATGTCCTGAATATAGATTTTGTTACAAAAATCGTATTGAGGTTTCTTTTTAGCCGAATCCCAACTAGTCCATGTTTGCTTATCAATAATTACGTTAGCCAATCACCTTCCTATTGTGGTCTTGTGGTAATTATATATATAAACTAAAATATAATAAAACGTTATTATAAACCAATATCTCTAAAAATTATTGAAAATCACAGTGAGGGCTTGCGCGTATTTCAGAATATTACCGGAAGAGAAACTGACCATTAAGATCAGCCTATTCTCTCGTAATCCGCCATAAAGCGAGCGAAGATGAGGAAGCTTACGGCATAGTGGGAAGTGTTTAGATCATAACCTCAGGGGAAACTTGGACCATAAACCTCGTAGTTTGTCGAGCTAACATTCTCTAGGAGTTAGGTTCTTCAAGTCTTGGTTTTTAGTAATCAATCCTAATTCATTTTTTGGATATTTTAACATTTCCGAAATAGGTGATACAAAATATTCCCTCCTACATGCTTAGATCCCTAAGTGTTCGGAGTCAATTTTTATGAAACTTTGTATATTTGTTAAACAATTTATAGTAAATATTATCATTATAATAATCAATACGGATATTTTTTTACATGTTATGTATATGCTATATATTTTTTTTATAATGATAAAGATATTTGCAAAAAGTTAGCACTGGGATAATACTTTTACGGGAACTTCGCTCAAAAATAAAATTTGAAAATACACCTTTGAATAGTAATTTCTGTACTCGATCAACGAAACCATCTATGCAACATTCATCATATGAATAAGTTGGTTATAAGTATTTAAAAATTAAAGTATTAAGTAGAATCTATGTAGTTGGGAACAGCTTATTCAGTCTTCAATAATATTATATTGTATATTACAATATAATTAATTGTAAATATTACATATATTATTGTATTTTGTGCAAAATCATACAGACAATTGGATTGAAAATATCTTCGTGGTAGGCGGACGGTCAAATAATAAAAACTTCACCACTCAGTTTCACCAACTTGATTGCGTCCCTACATGTTTCGCATCTTTATTGGTGCCTCTTCAGGGGAAAAGTTAACTGATCATCATCAGTCTAGACGTGGCCGTACTGGAGGAAGGTTATCCTCCTCAGGTTGAGGCTGTAAGTTTTACTTTTGTAATTTTTCCCCTGAAGAGGCACCAATAAAGGTGTGAAACATGTAGGGACGCAATAAAGTTATTGAAACTGAGTGGTAAAGTTTTTTTTTTTTTGATCTTCCGCCTACCACGAAGATATTTTCAATCCAATTATCTGTATGATTTTGCACAAAATGTAATACAAAATATAATATTATTGAAGACTGAATAAGCTGTTACTAACTACATAGAATATGTTAGTTTTCAACTTAGGATCTATCAGGTAGAATCATAAATTATTTAAAGTCAACTAGTTCAGAAAGCTATATTTTGATTTTAGTAATACCTATTATTATAATATGGTTACCCTATTTTTCTTCGATATTTATACGTGGGAGGAGGTTAAATTCGAACAATAGCACTCGCTTTCTACACTACAAGTATGCAGAAATGATTCATCATATCAGTCTTGACGTGGCCCTACCTGCGGAAGGTTTTCAGAGATGCCGCCTGTAATTGTATACTTAAAGCTGCCCGGCGTGCTATGCTACACCTACTTTCTGCATGTAAAAAAAATAAATTAGAAACCAAACAAGTAATATTAAAATATAATAACGCAAATCTGTAACTTTTTGGGTTGACAGTTTAGAACCCATTGACCTCCGAGCTGTGAGTGCTAGACGATTTTAACCAAGCCCAAGTATGGTCAAAATCGGTCAAAATATGTGGATGTATATGAGGAACAAACATACGGACAAAAAACTGGTAGACGTTTTTGTACCTAGCCTATGACACTTCCCATATCAAGACCTACCTGTGTGCCAAGTTTGGTCAAAATCCGTCAAACGGTGTGGATTTGTATAAGGAACAAACAGACAGACACGTGATTTTTATGTATATAGATTATAGCTTAGTTCTACTGAAGAAGCATCATAAAGACAGGAAACTTGCAGAACATAATAAAGGGGTTGTGTAGAGCATAATAAAGGGGTAGTGTAGAGCATAATAAAGGGGTTGTGTAGAGCATAATAAAGGGGTAGTGTAGAGCATAATAAAGGGGTAGTGTAGAGCATAATAAAGGGGTAGTGTAGAGCATAATAAAGGGGTAGTGTAGAGCATAATAAAGGGGTAGTGTAGAGCATAATAAAGGGGTAGTGTAGAGCATAATAAAGGGGTAGTGTAGAGCATAATAAAGGGGTAGTGTAGAGCATAATAAAGGGGTAGTGTAGAGCATAATAAAGGGGTAGTGTAGAGCATAATAAAGGGGTAGTTTAGAGCATAATAAAGGGGTAGTGTAGAGCATAATAAAGGGGTAGTGTAGAGCATAATAAAGGGGTAGTGTAGAGCATAATAAAGGGGTAGTGTAGAGCATAATAAAGGGGTAGTGTAGAGCATAATAAAGGGGTAGTGTAGAGCATAATAAAGGGGTAGTGTAGAGCATAATAAAGGGGTAGTTTAGAGCATAATAAAGGGGTAGTGTAGAGCATAATAAAGGGGTAGTGTAGAGCATAATAAAGGGGTAGTGTAGAGCATAATAAAGGGGTAGTGTAGAGCATAATAAAGGGGTAGTGTAGAGCATAATAAAGGGGTAGTGTAGAGCATAATAAAGGGGTAGTGTAGAAAGTGTGTGTTTTTGTTTCAATTTCACCTTCCGTCACATAAAAATAATATATTTTTAGTTGAAGTACATTTGTCAGAAACTAACCGACTTGTTCGGGAATGTGCTTTGTTTACACAGCTTCTGCGACAAGGATGTTTTCTCCTATGCCTCGTAGGTTTGGTAAACAAAAGTATTTATCAACGCATATTAAGATGAATTCAATTGTCTTAATTGCTTTTGGAAGTAATTGCCTGAGCACACGTGATAAACATTAATTGATATGTAAACTGCTTCTTCAAGGTCAGTGAAACTATTATCAGAGGTTTAGACACGGATTTTATCACTTTATTAGACCGACACTTCGGATCAGTCAGAGATAAAAATCAAATCCCATTATAACAATAATTGTTTTTAGAATTTGATAGAATATGGTTTGGCTTGCATGAAGAGATGATCGCAAGTCATGATAGGATCATGTGAACATTGCATATAGGAACAATTATATGCAGGATACGGGAGTCGCGGATAATACTTTTAGGAGATATAAACAACCAATTGAGCTTGTGGAACATGTAATCAGTGAATTTTCGATGATTACATCCGCAGATTATGATAAATCGTTAGAACACGTGGCTGTTGTTAGTGCTAATGTTCAAAATTTTTGTCATGCTATGGCTCTTGTTTTGAAAAATTATTCGTTCTTGTGAAGTGTAATTTCGAAAGTTTGAAATAGAAACAGTTAACATTTTGTTTTGGTCTATCGTAAAAAATGTAAACATCTGCTCCAAGGAATGCTCAAAGAAAAATAAGATTTTAGGCGTCGCAATGCATAGGGAACTGGCAGTGTCCTAAGAAAAAAATTATTCATTCCACAAAAAAAAATTGGAAAACACTATTACAAATACGTTTCTCATTCTCATTTACTAAAATATTAACTGTACTTTTAAATGCAATTCAAAAAGAACGTCACGCAGGAGCTCCATAACTAAGCACATTCCTCAGAAGATGATTGTGTCTCCTCCTGATTTATTTGTTTAAATACAAATTCAGTAAGAATATTTTTGTTATTTAACATTTGTAATAAACATCTGATACAACTGTTATTTTATAAATCAATTATATTTTGGAGTGCTGTTTATACCAGATACTAAAATAGTTAATAAACACACGAAACAAACTACTAATGTTTTTCATTGATCGAAATGTATAAATTAACAAATTTACAGGTGGAACTGCAACGCTCCTGTAGGTGTTCATAAAAATTACGATCCTAAGTTTGGCTACTTTCCTTTGGAAATCGGTAAAAAAATAAAAAAGGCCCAGAGGGGCAGATACTGTAGAGTTACTAGATTCTTGACCATAAAGCAAACTAGGGAGATAGTGGGGTCTGCACTATGCTTCGGCCGCCTGATTTCAGGTATCTATTAATGTTTTTTTTTGGTTGTTTAACGGCGTATCTACAGTTGGGCTATTAACACCGGGCTATCTACAGGTTGCCGCTCTTATATAATGCTAACAGCACGTGGTCTGTCACCCATTCAGGTACTGGCCACGCCCGACGTTCCTTAACTTCGGTGATCAATGGGAACCTGTGCAGTTAACGTGGCTATGGTCCATAGCGGTATCTATTAATAAAATCATCAAAGGCTGTGTAGGCCTATGGACGGTCTGGGACCCCGAATCCAAACAACGAACGAAGGCACTAGAAGATAAAATCTTTAGTGCGCTAGAGTTTTGAACATAGGTCCCCCAGCATAATAGTCGAGTGCTCTACCACTCAGCCAACCTCGCCTCCGGAAAGTGCTAAAAAACAACCAATTGATGACAAAAACCCCTTTGTAAGAGTGAAACCGACTCTTTTAGATTTTAAGCACCGATTTATATATATATATATATATATATATATATATATATATATATATATATATATATATATGTGTGTGTGTGTGTGTGTGTTATACACGATCCGGGAGATATGAATGTGTTATCCAGGAAACTGAGAACAGTCTTTCGTAAATAATACTTAATAACAAAATTTAATATAACTTTATGAGACAGATATGACATAGTGATTGAAGGAAAATAATTATTTTACTTCCATCGTTGCAATAAACGAATATTTATCATCTCTTTATATTAAAATAAATTTAAATAATATGAAATAAAAATAACCATTAAATGCTATATTATATTCTAGGAGTCCTTCAATTTTATGACTGTCCCCCTTGAAATGCAACCTAATTCTAAATAGATTCGATAAAGAATTATCTTATAGTTATAAATAACATTTTTGCTATTATTACCTTTATTCATTACACAGGTCTTAAAAAAAGAAAATCATTTTATTTTGGTGTACTCAATTAAAAAATGACCACTGTAATTCATGGGCGTATATAGAAAATAATTTCGGGAGGAGCTGGGAAAATTTCGGGGGGGCTGAGACCATTTCCGGGGTATGAAATACTAAAAATTTAGAGCTTGGAATAGTTTTAGGCAACTAAAACGTTATTACACGTAAAATAAAATATTTTTTATGAACTAAGTGATGTTATTTTATTCATTTTTAAGGGTTTTACGACAAGTTTTTACCATCAAATCAAAATTTCGGGGGGGGGGGGGGAGCTGCAGCCCCCCCCCATATACGCCCATGCCATAATTGTCCATCCAGTACACTTTTCTTTCAAATATGAGGATTCGGCGCATAAAAAAACACTAAATTTAATGATATTTATTTATTTATTGAGATGTCACACCGAGGCGATATGCTCTTTAAGTCAATGTGCGAACAAAGCTAACAATTACACAACCCGTACAAACATGTCATACAAATATAAACAAAACAATGAATTTGGGAATATATTTCATAAAATAGTAATGTTGAACATTCGGATTGAAAATGCAACAAAAATAAATTTTTTAATTAAAAAAATAAACATGAAAATATATGTTCTATTACCTATATATATATATATATATATATATATATATATATATATATATATATATATATTCAAACTTGTAATTTTAAATGAATTATAATGTTAAATGCATTTAACTGTTAAATAAGCAATAGTGTATTAATAAAGTTGAAATATCTTTTTGACTATCAGATATTTTAATATATTGTCGATGTGTTTACTGTTCTGTGTGAGTAGTTCGTGTAAATCATTTGGTAAGTCAATGTTTTCTCTTTCTCTGCAGTCTGTAAGTAGGTGTTTAATTGTCAGTGGAACGTTGCAAAGTGTACAATTCGGTTTGTCCTGTTTTGTCATTAAATATGAATGTGTCATGTGTGAATTTCCGATTCTTAGTCTAGTAAGCACGACTTCTTCTCGCCTTACATTCCGGATACTGGAACTCCAGGCTCCTATTGTCGGCTTAATCTCCCGTAGCTTGTTGTCTTGTGTGTATGTCCAGTCAGTAAATAAAATTTAATGATAAAAAACACAAAAATGTATAAATGTTTAATATGTATATATCAGGTCACCGCATAAATAATGTGAGTTTTCAATATTCTGTCTGTTTATGTTCCCTCCATTTCAATTTATTTACATTTTTTGTTTATTATAGCATTAAATGTGCTTCTATTTATCATGTTTTGGTTGGTGAAACTTATTTATTCTGTGCGGAAATTTGTTTGGGAAATGGAACTCCCAAGACACCACTTACGCCATGTTATTCTCTAGGAATTCGATAAAGGAGAAAATGCTGCTGCAACTTATCGAAAACGTGTAGAAATATATGTCGAACATGTCATTGGTGAGCGACAAGTGCAGCGGTGGTTTGAACGATTTCTAGCGACAAACAGCAAGCTTGAAGACTAGCCTCGTACAGGTCTAGCAACAGAGCTTGACGACCAACTCCTGCAGGCTAATGTAGAAGAAAATCCTGTTGTAACAGTAGAAGAGCTTGCAGAAAAACTTGGATCCACACATTCTACAGTCCACCGACATAAACCATAAGCTTGAAGACTAGCCTCGTACAGGTCTAGCAACAGAGCTTGACGACCAACTCCTGCAGGCTAATGTAGAAGAAAATCCTGTTGTAACAGTAGAAGAGCTTGCAGAAAAACTTGGATCCACACATTCTACAGTCCACCGATATAAACCATAAGCTTGAAGACTAGCCTCGTACAGGTCTAGCAACAGAGCTTGACGACCAACTCCTGCAGGCTAATGTAGAAGAAAATCCTGTTGTAACAGTAGAAGAGCTTGCAGAAAAACTTGGATCCACACATTCTACAGTCCACCGACATAAACCATAAGCTTGAAGACTAGCCTCGTACAGGTCTAGCAACAGAGCTTGACGACCAACTCCTGCAGGCTAATGTAGAAGAAAATCCTGTTGTAACAGTAGAAGAGCTTGCAGAAAAACTTGGATCCACACATTCTACAGTCCACCGACATAAACCATAAGCTTGAAGACTAGCCTCGTACAGGTCTAGCAACAGAGCTTGACGACCAACTCCTGCAGGCTAATGTAGAAGAAAATCCTGTTGTAACAGTAGAAGAGCTTGCAGAAAAACTTGGATCCACACATTCTACAGTCCACCGACATAAACCATAAGCTTGAAGACTAGCCTCGTACAGGACTAGCAACAGAGCTTGACGAGCAACTCCCGCAGGCTACTGTAGAAGAAAATCCTGTTGTAACAGTAGAAGAGCTAGCAGAAAAACTTGGATCCACACATTCTACAGTCCACCGATATAAACCATAAGCTTGAAGACGAGCCTCGTACAGGTCTAGAAACAGAGCTTGACGAGCAACTCCCGCAGGCTACTGTAGAAGAAAATCCTGTTGTAACAGTAGAAGAGCTAGCAGAAAAACTTGGATCCACACATTCTACAGTCCACCGACATAAACCGCAAGCTTGAAGACTAGCCTCGTACAGGACTAGCAACAGAGCTTGACGAGCAACTCCCGCAGGCTACTGTAGAAGAAAATCCTGTTGTAACAGTAGAAGAGCTAGCAGAAAAACTTGGATCCACACATTCTACAGTCCACCGACATAAACCGCAAGCTTGAAGACTAGCCTCGTACAGGACTAGCAACAGAGCTTGACGAGCAACTCCTGCAGGCTACTGTAGAAGAAAATCCTGTTGTAACAGTAGAAGAGATAGCAGAAAAACTTGGATCCACACATTCTACAGTCCACCGACATAAACCGCAAGCTTGAAGACTAGCCTCATACAGGTCTAGCAACAGAGCTTGACGACCAACTCCTGCAGGCTACTGTAGAAGAAAATCCTTTTGTAACAGTAGAAGAGCTTGCAAAAAAACTTGGATCCACACATTCTACAGTCCACCGACATAAACCATAAGCTTGAAGACGAGCCTCGTACAGGTCTAGCAACAGAGCTTGACGACCAACTCCTGCAGGCTACTGTAGAAGAAAATCCTGTTGTAACAGTAGAAGAGCTTGCAGAAAAACTTGGATCCACACATTCTACAGTCCACCGACATAAACCATAAGCTTGAAGACTAGCCTCGTACAGGTCTAGCAACAGAGCTTGACGACCAACTCCTGCAGGCTAATGTAGAAGAAAATCCTGTTGTAACAGTAGAAGAGATAGCAGAAAAACTTGGATCCACACATTCTACAGTCCACCGACATAAACCATAAGCTTGAAGACTAGCCTCGTACAGGACTAGCAACAGAGCTTGACGACCAACTCCTGCAGGCTACTGTAGAAGAAAATCCTGTTGTAACAGTAGAAGAGCTTGCAGAAAAACTTGGATCCACACATTCTACAGTCCACAGACATAAACCATAAGCTTGAAGACTAGCCTCGTACAGGACTAGCAACAGAGCTTGACGAGCAACTCCCGCAGGCTACTGTAGAAGAAAATCCTGTTGTAACAGTAGAAGAGCTAGCAGAAAAACTTGGATCCACACATTCTACAGTCCACCGATATAAACCATAAGCTTGAAGACGAGCCTCGTACAGGTCTAGAAACAGAGCTTGACGAGCAACTCCCGCAGGCTACTGTAGAAGAAAATCCTGTTGTAACAGTAGAAGAGCTAGCAGAAAAACTTGGATCCACACATTCTACAGTCCACCGACATAAACCGCAAGCTTGAAGACTAGCCTCGTACAGGACTAGCAACAGAGCTTGACGAGCAACTCCCGCAGGCTACTGTAGAAGAATATCCTGTTGTAACAGTAGAAGAGCTAGCAGAAAAACTTGGATCCACACATTCTACAGTCCACCGACATAAACCGCAAGCTTGAAGACTAGCCTCGTACAGGACTAGCTACAGAGCTTGACGAGCAACTCCTGCAGGCTACTGTAGAAGAAAATCCTGTTGTAACAGTAGAAGAGATAGCAGAAAAACTTGGATCCACACATTCTACAGTCCACCGACATAAACCGCAAGCTTGAAGACTAGCCTCATACAGGTCTAGCAACAGAGCTTGACGACCAACTCCTGCAGGCTACTGTAGAAGAAAATCCTTTTGTAACAGTAGAAGAGCTTGCAGAAAAACTTGGATCCACACATTCTACAGTCCACCGACATAAACCATAAGCTTGAAGACGAGCCTCGTACAGGTCTAGCAACAGAGCTTGACGACCAACTCCTGCAGGCTACTGTAGAAGAAAATCCTGTTGTAACAGTAGAAGAGCTTGCAGAAAAACTTGGATCCACACATTCTACAGTCCACCGACATAAACCATAAGCTTGAAGACTAGCCTCGTACAGGTCTAGCAACAGAGCTTGACGACCAACTCCTGCAGGCTACTGTAGAAGAAAATCCTGTTGTAACAGTAGAAGAGCTTGCAGAAAAACTTGGATCCACACATTCTACAGTCCACCGACATAAACCATAAGCTTGAAGACGAGCCTCGTCTACAGTCCTCCGACATAAACCCACATTAAACAGGGTGTCCCAGTCTTAAACCGACAGACTTCGTATATCAATGGGGAATCAAAAAACTAAGTCAAAAAGTCTTTTCGCGATTTCCTCGTTCTCGAGTAAAACGCAAAACACAGTGTTTTTTCGGACTAATTCCTATTTTTCGCTTAAATGAAGCGTTGTACGAAAAACACCTCAATATAAAATTTGTAGCTTATTAAATTATCTTTAAGATGAGTTCACGTTCAGCGTTTTGGCTGAACTTAAAATATCAGGTAGATACAAATATTATTGTTCGTTAATTTATCGTCTCCCTTCTGATTGAGGCGTTCAATTTAGATTGGATACTAATTTGTACAGAAATTAGAATTTTTTTACACAATTTTTCCTATAAAGAATATGTAAGAACTTGCCACAAGAAAAAAAGAATTTTTTTTTTTTCAGTTTTTGCGTTCCACGCACAGACGGTTCGTCGGATCAAAAAATCTCTTTATGATACAAAATGTCCATCCGATGGGTTGTTCAAACACGATTATTTCGTAGAATATTCAAGCTAACACGCATTTTTCGCGAAAACCAGAAAATTGCCAAAGTATTTTTTAACTTATGATAGTTCTTCGATTCCCCATCGACATACGAAGTTTGTCAGTTTAAGACTGGAACACAAATTAAGGATTTATGATATGATGCGTAATGTTTTTAATTTTGGCCTTCAACTTTTAGCGCGGTTCCTCCCTCCCCTATAGGGAGGAACCCCGCTTATAAGGTTGATCTCATGACGCAATCCGGAAGTGCTGACTAGAAAATTTTGCGTTTCAGAACCCCGAGAGACCGAAAATGATGGTGGTTAAAATTTATATATATATATATATATATATATATATATATATATATATATATATATATATATATATATATATATTTGTGTCTTCGCTCTCTAGGTCGAAGACGAATGGTCCGATTTTGATGAAATTTTGTACAAAAATCTTTCGTCTAATTTGAAAGGTCAAGTTCGTTAACCAGCAAAATCCGCCCACTGGAAGATGGCGTTTGGGGCGAAATTCGCGCAAAAAAATCGTAACGCTTACGTTTTTGAGTTCATAAGCTTGTAATTACTCGTTTTATACGCTTCTTGGGATAGGAAAACGAATGAAACCGTTTTTAAGGCGATAGCTTTAACCGTTTTCGAGAAAATTGGAAAAATAGTTTTTGAATACCGTTTTTGGTTTGGGTACTTAGAATCATGGGGTTCAGTTGAAACATTTTCTGCATGTTCTACTTTCATTAAAACTAATATGTTGAAATTTTAGTTACGTTTGGAGTTAAGGAAGGGTTAGAATAAAATATTTTATTAACAGACATAAAAAGTTTTGGTAACTTTGTATACTTTCCTTAATATCTCAAAAAAGGTTAAGAATCTTGGTAAAGGAAGAATACCATTAGAAAGCTTACTAAATGGTCTACAAAAAAGGTTCTGATGAGAGTTTTGATTAGGCGATGTAAATCGGAGAAATAAGTGCTTAAAACTTTAAAGTAATTGATTTCGCTTATTCGAACTGTTCTTTTTGTCTGTTTTTATTCCTTGTTATTGCTTTTAGTTGGATAATGTATTTGAAAATAATACAGGTTAAGAAAAACAATTTAATGTTAGAAATATGGATTTCCAAGATATAGCTTTTCAACTGCCTATCTGGGTCCTTCCTGGGGAGGGTTGGCCGACCCATCCAGGTAAGATCGTAAATCAGGACCTTTCTAGAAATGTGGACCCAAAATAATAACAGTTTCTATTTTAATCATTCTAAATGAGTCTAGGGATAAGAACGGAACCTAAGATGATGCAGTTCCTGCGAGTCGGACTTTTTTCTTCTTCTCGTCGCATCATCGTCGACGATTGACTGATACTTCGTATCAGAATGTTTTGTACTTAACTTCCAATTATTCTGGTCGAACCTCATCTCTCCTTTCCCGGATGACACAGACAAACAACCACAGATATTTACTAAGAATAATTCCGTTTGAATCTCTGGACGGGAATATATATGGGGAATTCCATTCTATAAATTGTAAATAATTCAATTAATGAATTTAAATTTGAATTTAATTCTAGGACTTTCCGAACATTTATTTCTCCAGACAGCTCTTCGCTATTAGCTCTCATCTGCCTAGAATAAAATTAAGCATTTAAATTGATATTTTCAGATTTATTGGGCAATATATATTACACGCCATTTTGCAGATATCTTCAGCTTTTATATGGCTAAATTCATATATACTCCTTTGGCATATTATTATAACGAAGCAATGTGAACTTGTGCATTATTAAATTATATTATGTTACTTGTAAAAATTGCTTGTAGGTTATTTGGACGCCTTTAAACGGAAAGGAACCAAGTGCCATCTGTTCATTCTTTAGAGAATTGGGTTTAAAGTTTTTTGTGAGTCTAAAATTCCTTTATTATCTGAAATGTTTCATTCATTTTCTCTCATTAAAATAAACTGTTATTATGGTAATGGGGTTTTAGTTTTATAGTTTTTTTTTTATATATATATTTCTTTATTGATTATTACATTCTGTATATAAATACATCTGGTAATATGATGAATGATACAATAGTTTTTTTTTATAGTTATTGATAAAATGGTGCTTTATTTTTATAGTTATTGATAAAATGGTGCTTGATTCCTTTCTGTTTATTACAGCATACTGGATGCACCATTTCACTTTGTTTTGGTATTTTTTCTTGCTTTTATGACAACATTATATTTTCACCAGTTTTTTTATTACTATATAAATTCTCTAATTCTCTACAAGATAGCACCAAAAACTTAATTTCGTTAAAAATGGCGCTTGGTTCCTTTCCGTTTAAAGGCGTCCATATGTAGTAGTGTTTATTATGTGGGAAATATATATATATATATATATATATATATATATATATATATATATATATATATATATACATATTAGTTGTGTATCTTTTGGTTTATTTTGGATTATAAACACCCTCGTATTTAAAAAATCTACTTTACAGTAATGCTTCTCTATACAAGATATTAGAGGTATAGCCATCGGGGATCAAGCATACAGGCTGCTAGGATTGCTAACACCTGACAGAGCCACTAAGCTGACCCCTTAGGTCAGGGATTGTTAAACCCTAGTGTGTATAGAGTGTCTGACAGACAGCAGACATACAGACAAACAGACAACAATTCTAAAAATCATTGTTTTGAGTACGATTGCGTTGATAAAAGCCCCCAATATTATTTTTTCACATATATCTTCCATGTACACGCAGCGGTCCTGTAGAATTGTATTATATGTAAAAATGTACAACATATCACGAAATAATTGTTTAGTAAATTATTGAAAGTTAAAACTTACTTTGAATCTACATGAGGTAAAATTGCATTCTCCATTTTTTATTTTTTACAGCGTAACTGCATCTATTCTATTAGAATATATAAAATATATATATATATATATATATATATATATATATATATATATATATTTGGTTGGAACGGCATTTTTCTCCAGCGGTGGTACTCCTTCTCTCTTCTTCCTGGAATATTTCGATGAGTTCATCTCCATCTTCTTCAGCCAGGTACTTGATGTTTCTTCCTCGGTGGTAGCCAAGGGAATGACATTTTTCTCAATCTGGGCGCCTTTTCTCCTCTCTAGCCCCACTATCGGCGGACCAATGATGATGAAGCTCCGTGGTGTAGTTGGGATTCTTTCCGTTGGTAGCGCTGATGGTATTGCGTTTTTTTTCCTCCTGCTTCTATTTTCCTCGCCGTAAGGTTTTCCCATCGAAATATTCCAGGAAGAAGTGAGGAGTACCACCGCTGGAGAAAAATGCCGTTCCATCCAAAAATACTATCCCAGCGACGAAAAATAACATCAAATATATATATATATATATATATATATATATATATATATATATATATATATATATTATTTATTCTTATAGATGACCCGAAATATCCAAATTCTTTTTTATCCTACGAGGCATGGGGTCATTAAAGCAGTCTTCCCTTTTTTTATACTACTTTATTTATTGGGCCCGACATGTTTCGTGCGTCTTTTCTTCGCACCTCTTCAGGGGCACTTCTTGCAAGGAAGTCCTCCCGTTACCATGTACTCCCTCTGGAGTCCGGCTTAATTAGTGCCCCTGAAGAGGCATTAATGACCCCATGCCTACTAGGATAAAAAAGAATATATATATATATATATATATATATATATATATATATATATATATATATAATATAATAGACGATATTTAGTTCGATTATTATTATTTTATTTAAACCTTTCTCTTAATGTAATAATCTGTCTCTGAAATCTATCTTGGTAAACCACCAGCTGATTGACAATGGCCGTATTCATTTTATTGTAGATAGATAGATACATATATTTATTGATTTTAATACAAAAGTATTTATAGCAAGGGTTGACCCTTATAATAATAATAAAAAAAAGTATATACGATTCATAATTCCTTACAATATACAAGGTGAAATACCAATATATAGAAATAAAGTATTCTAAATAATTCTTTAGACTAGCTCCTCAACTAAATTAAATATTTTCTAAATGTAGTGACAAAGAAACAAACAGAAACTTGAATCAAAAAATGTCTGTAAGTAAAAAATAACCAAAAGAAAAAAAAACTATATAAAAGTGATACATACATGTATAATTTCAGGTCAAAAAAGAAAAAATTTCTTATGATTACAAAATTAAAGGTAAACCTATATTGACAATAATCTCCTGAGCTGCAAACTTTTGTCTAGAAATGTTAATAAATTATTTAGTTCTTCCTTTTCTGCAGTAAGAAGACTTATTAGTTGGTCTTGCACAGCTCCTCTGCAAACCATCGGAATGTATTTTAATCTAAGACACTGGAGGATTGGACAGTTGAATAACAGATGTAATACTGTATTGTTATCAGCTTTACATAACGGGCATGGCTCAGATGCTATGAAAGTATGTTTATAATGGTTATAAAATAGTTTTGTATGGTGATGTCCAGCTAGTCGATAACTCAGATTCGACTAGCTGGACATTTATTTTACAGTATTAATCTTGACGTGGCCCTAACTGTAGAAGTTCTTCATTAGTTAAGGCTAAAATTATATGTATACAGTTAAGATGTTCCTTATAACAGGCGTCCGTAATAATAAAATAACACATAAATACTCTTAATTTGGTTTAAAAGTAAATGCAAATTATGAGAAATTAAAAATACGACCAAAGCCTGGGTAAAAGGACAATTCTCACGTAGAGACGAAGTAGATACACCCTACTTAACCATTCGTACTTACTAGATAAAACAGAAAGACCCCGTTGTCGCCAGTGCAACAGAACTCAAACTGTCAAACATATACTGACAGACTGCAGACAACGCAGAAACTTTACGATTCCTTATGCCTTACATGATTTACTGACAGAGGGTAGTCCATACATCCACATACTTCTTACACATCTCAAATCAACGCCCTTTTATTCCAAGATATAACAATATGTCTCCTCCAATCGAAATGATTTTTGACCCTTTTAGCACTTTCATCCGAAGGAAAGTAGCTATTGAGGTTGCATATATGTGTCTGTTAACACGATAGCGGCCAGAGTTTGAGTTTTTTCTTCACGAAACGTGGTATATAGCGTTCAATTAGCAAACGATTGAACGAGTTCGTTAACCACCAAAATCGGTCCACCGGGAGGGGGGGGGGGGGGTTACCCCGGACCCAAAACACTAATTTGACCTTGCCAGCCGTAGTTTTTGTTATATTTCAACGAAACTCGGTATTCGTTATGTTCATCTAAAGAGAAACATACGTTCTAAAAATAAACTAAATCGGTTCGTTAGGAGGGGGGGGGGGGGGGTTTACTCCGGGCCCAAATTACCAATTTGCCACTACCAGCCGTAATTTTAGTTACATTTCAACGAAACTCGGTATTCGTGGTGTTAATCAACAGAGAAAAAATGGGTTGTAAGAATAAACTAAATCGGGTTATTTGGAGGGGGGGGGGGGTTTACTCCGGACCTAAAGTACTAATATACTCATACCGGTCGTAATTTCTGCTGTATTGTAACAAAACGCGGTATACGTCGTGGGTACCTCATGAGAAAGAAGTGTTGCAAAAATGAAGTAAATCGGTCTATTGGAAAGAAGGGTTTACTTTAAACTCTGTTTCATTAGAATTATCCCGCCAGACGTAGGTTCTCAAAGCCGCCGCAGGAGCGCTATCTCCCAGAAGGGGGACTGTATCCAGTTCCTGCATTAGATCAAAAGACGGAAAATGAAGTTTTTTTGTATTTATTAAGTAGTACAGTATCATGTATTAACATAACTCCGGAAGAAAGTTATTTACAAAATTAATAATTGAACAGTTCTCATAAGAAATGTAAATGAGCAGAACTATTCACGTGTTTATTTTATATATATAGGTTATTTACAGCAAATTATTCAGTAATGTAGTCTTCACTACAAAAATTCTGAGGAAAGTGCTTAATTATGCAGCTTCTGCGTGACGGACTTTTTTTCTTTATTTTTTTTTCTCTCTTTTTTCCTTTTTTTCCATTAGTTTTTATTCTATTTGAATAATTTTGTTGCCTTATAATTTCCTCTTGTCCTTCCTGATTCTGCTATCCATATGAGTTTATCGTTACAGTCACGGAACTCATAATTAATAAAATGAATAAATAAATCATAATTTTTTTTTTAATAAATAGAAATCGCGTAAGCTAATTTTGGTGGTTTTATAAACATTATGTATGTTTATTACGTATTGTTTTCACTAATTATTATATAAATCCATGAAAGGAAATGGTTTAAGGTTTCTGTAAAAATTCGATACTCGTTGTGCGGTTTGTCTTCCGCATGTCAGAACAGGTTGGATCAGATTTTAAGAGCTAGATTACACTTTCGAATATTTAATTTAAAATTAATAAAAAAAAAAAAAAAAAACGTTATTTAAACTCTTGAGATGTCAATTCCTCCCCCCCCCCCCCAATATAAAAAAAAAGTATCTACTACAGGTAACTCGTGATTTTTTCGCTCTATAAATTAAGAGGTAACACTACCTTGAGCGATAATTATCAAAGTCATTATCTGTAAATTATGAATAACAAAAAATGTACAATAAATTGTATATATCTCAAAAAGCATATTTTTTAAAATTTTCAAAATATTATGTTTTTCTAAGTGTTTTTGAGAATTTATTTTTAAAGTTTTATGATGGGATTCCTTTGGGTTAACCATTTAATTTATTTTTAAAGTTTTATGATGGGATTCCTTTGGGTTAACCATTTAATTTATTTTTAAAGTTTTATGATGGGATTCCTTTGGGTTAACCATTTAATTTATTTTTAAAGTTTTATGATGGGATTCCTTTGGGTTAACCATTTAATTTATTTTTAAAGTTTTATGATGGGATTCCTTTGGGTTAACCATTTAATTTATTTTTAAAGTTTTATGATGGGATTCCTTTGGGTTAACCATTTAATTTATTTTTAAAGTTTTATGATGGGATTCCTTTGGGTTAACCATTTAATTTATTATTAAAGTTTTATGATGGGATTCCTTTGGGTTAACCATTTAATTTATTTTTAAAGTTTTATGATGGGATTCCTTTGGGTTAACCATTTAATTTATTTTTAAAGTTTTATGATGGGATTCCTTTGGGTTAACCATTTAATTTATTTTTAAAGTTTTATGATGGGATTCCTTTGGGTTAACCATTTAATTTATTTTTAAAGTTTTATGATGGGATTCCTTTGGGTTAACCATTTAATTTATTTTTAAAGTTTTATGATGGGATTCCTTTGGGTTAACCATTTAATTTATTTTTAAAGTTTTATGATGGGATTCCTTTGGGTTAACCATTTAATTTATTTTTAAAGTTTTATGATGGGATTCCTTTGGGTTAACCATTTAATTTATTTTTAAAGTTTTATGATGGGATTCCTTTGGGTTAACCATTTAATTTATTTTTAAAGTTTTATGATGGGATTCCTTTGGGTTAACCATTTAATTTATTTTTAAAGTTTTATGATGGGATTCCTTTGGGTTAACCATTTAATTTATTTTTAAAGTTTTATGATGGGATTCCTTTGGGTTAACCATTTAATTTATTTTTAAAGTTTTATGATGGGATTCCTTTGGGTTAACCATTTAATTTATTTTTTCGTTTTCTTAAGACGCTAACATTTTGGACGATATACAATGCATAATGTTGTATATATATGTTATGTACTTGCAATCGCAATACAATTTAAATGAATTTTAAGTCCCTTTAAATTGTTTAAACATGATATTTTTTTATTAAATAAAATTGATGAATTAATCAGAAATCATAATTATAATAGTGAAAACATTTTTATTAATAAAAAAATATCAGTACTAACATAAACATATATAATTTTCTTCAAATAAAATTTTACTTGCCTTCATGATTAGTTAAATTGGAAAAAAAATCGTTGAATTAATTGTTAATTAATTGTGGAATTAAAATAAATTTACGTTTTGAAGATGTCAGTTTGATTTAGTTTAATCAGGATTTGAATGTTTAATTTCAACGGTATTAAATTAGAAGAAAAATAATTATTTCAAATAACTTTCGAAATTATTTTAAGTTCTATTGTAAAAGTTCTTGAATTATTAAAACGTATTTTTACAAACATAGGAAACAAAAAACAAAAATCCTGCTAGACGATGTGTTTCTAAATTGTATAAGCTTTCGTTTAAAATAAAAGGCATTGAAATCGGTTAAGATTTGGAGACTGTAGCCTTTTTTGAAACACGAAATGTCGTTTGGACTCCACTGTACGTTTGGTGTGGCCTCCAAGGAAACCATGTGCACTTGACATTATTAAAGGTGGGAAACTGTACATAGCCCGGTGCTACTAGCCTAGATCTTCATTGTTGCCCAGATGTCGTTTGGCCCCACTGTACGTTTGGTGTGGCCTCGAAGGAAACCATGTGCCTTTGACATTATGAAAGGTGGCAAACTGTACATAGCCCGGTGCTACTAGCATAGATCTTCAGTGTTGCCCAGATGTTGTTTGATCCTAATATCCCTGGATATTATCTGAATATGTAGAAAATCCGACTCTACTATATATTTGTCAAATACCACTCACTCATTGACCTATCGTCGCCAAGCCCAAACCAGAAAAATTTAAGATTTTGCATGAACACTCCCTTCAGAATGTAAACACTCGCTAAGAATGATGTTTTTGTTTGATATTCAAATTTTTAAGTATTTAGGTATTTTTAGAGGGGTTTGAAATTTTAGTTTTAAAGAGAGCATGCACACCAAGGCACAAAGTGTTGCTAGGACGATAACAGGTCAGCTGTTACCGTACTTTATCTACTTCATAATATCATTTTTATTTTGTGGTTCATTTAAACTATGATAACAGAAATAAACTGTGATTTTCTCCCTCATAGAGTTTACGCTATACCTGGTGATGGTCCATCCGAGGTAATAATATCCCGAACCCTTGCACAGCCTCCTCACCCATCAGCATCCCCAGTCAGAACACTTCTTTGTAATGCTCGCAAATATAATGGGTGTTTCAGAATGACATCTGAGAAACATAAATTAAATTTTGACGTTCATTTATTTTTGTCAACGAAATTTAACCTGTACTGGTTAAACTCCTGTTACTGGTAACCTATAGATAACAGGTTATCTTTAGGTTATCTGTTTCTTGACACTGGTCCGAAGAGCCCCAATGTCAAGAAACATTATACTTTGATTAGTTATCAATTGATGAACTTATAGTAAGACTGGAACCGTGATATAATACACTGCAAAAAATTATGTATTAGCGTTAATTTTGCTGATACATTATTTAACGCAATAAAATAACTACTTATCTGCCGTGACGAAGCACGGGCATTCAATTAGTTAATTTATAATAAAGATGATTCATCTTTTAACAAACAAAGGATTATGTTTCATAATATATTCCTCAATATCTTACATTACTTTAGTGATAAGAACGTTCCCATGAGCATATTATATATAATTAGGCATAGTTGTTGTTTACGTTTTAAAAATATTGAAATAATAATTATAACTAATTATGGGAAGAAAACCATTAACTTGGTTTTTTTTTTTTTGTTTTTAACGGCACATCAACTATTTGGGCTATTAGCGCCGGGTAATCTACAGGTTGCCACCCTTTTATAATACCAACAGCACGTGGCCGGTCACCCATTCAGGTACTGGCCACGCCCGACGTTGCTTAATTTCGTTGATCTACGGGAACCGGTGTGTTCAACGTGGCTATGGCCTTTGGCCATTAACTTTGAATTTCATTTATGATTTAAATAAATAGCTTTTAGGTGAAGAATTTACCATCTTACACTCGTAAGACCCCCCCCCACACGTTGGCTTCGATACTGGACATGTAAGGACATAAGGACGTTAGAAGAGTAAGGGCGAATAAAAAAAAATCGACTTTTTTTATTTTATTTTCAGATTCAGAAAGATGTACTGAACATGACACTTCGCCTTGTTTCTCTGGTTGGCCTTTAGTTCTCTCACAGTTTCAAGTTAAAGTGAATAGCAGCATCATCATGAAGAATTCAATGTCCTATTTCAAGGGCGAATCCCGGGTCTGAAACGTCCCTCCTAGCATTTTGTTATCCATAAATCACTCGTAAAAATTATGATTAAAACATTGAATTTCAATTGCATACTTTTCCAATCAGGTTTACGAATCAGCATTCCATAGAGTCAACATTCGTCCTTGCTATCCTCAAGCACTTCAAGAACTTTGACTTGGATTTCCCAACATCCGGAATTCCTGATTCGCACTTACTTCTTCTTACTCTTAATAGGCCTTCCAAGGTCCTGATTTCATCTACTATATCACAAATACTGTTTCAAAATTGTTTTCTGTTCATTTCGAGGCTTGGAGTAGATATAACAATAACCTTTCCTTTTATAAATACTTTTTATTATCTTTCGAAATATTTCACTCCTTTTCGAACCTCTTCAGGGAGACTTACTTAGACGTTTATATATATATATATATATAGACAAAGGCGTTTATCTTCTCCCTTGTGACTGTGGGACAGTCTACGTAGGACAGACGGGGAAGAAATTAGCCACTAGAATAGGGCAACATTGCGCTGACTACCGCCTGAGACGCACAAAAACTTCTGCCGTTGCAAGACATGGTGAAGAATGTCCTGGGCAAATGCTTTTTGACGAAGCCAGAGTCCTAGCCAAAGAAGACAATCGTCAAAGAAGGCTAGTAAGAGAGGCTGTCGAAATATTCTAGCAACCTAAGACTCTGAACAGAGATGAAGGTGTCATTCTACATCCTACATGGAAACCCGTTCTCAGAACTATTGAAGGAAAATCGGGTGGGAAAATACAAGCAAGCGCAAAGCAGCAAGACGTAGAACAGTCTGAAAGCAGTCCCATCGGCTCTACTCCATGTCAACAGGCCTCGGTACAACAATGCACATCTGAAACTTCCCATATGGCAATATGATCAGTCGTATTAATATACAGTAATATATAGGTTATTATAGAATAACAAGTATACAAAAAATATTTAAAGACATGGACCGTCTGAAGAAGCAGAATGTGATTTCTGCGAAATATTACGCAAATAAATGGACCGCTGGAAAATGCCGTATTAACACAAATAATTTTCCCCAGCGAAGAAACCTCAAAAACAATATATATATATATATATATATATATATATATATATATATATATATATATATGTATATATATATATATACCATACTCTTCCAAAGTCCTGATAAATGTCCCGTACTGAGTTTCACTCAGGTACAGCAGGCAAAATAGGCCAACTCTCTTAACTTGTAAGACATTCTTATTTATTTTCAGAGCAGAAATAAGCCGAGTCCGAGTTATAACTACTTTATAAACAAGGTTATACATAAATAATGTCAGTGTTTAAGTTCGGATTATATAGATGGTAAGTAAGGATTTATACAACGCCTCTGCAATTAAAACACATAATACTCATTTTCTCAAAACTGTATAACATGGACTTGGTATAGTTGTACTCTCAACCCTCCATATATTGATTCTGAAGAACAATAGTTTCTAGTCTGCACTTCCTGATTGCGTCATGAGGTTAACCTTATATGCGGGGTTCCTCCCTATGGGGGGATAGGAAAACCGCTCTAAAATTAATACTTCAGCCAGTTATTTATTACAAATATAGATAATATCAAATATTTTCATGTTTATCTTGTACTAGCTGAATGCCCGTGCTTCGTCACGGCAGATAAGTCGTTATTTTATTGCGTTAGATAATGTATCATCAAAATTAATGCTACTAAATAATATTTTTTGCAGTTTATTATGGCACGGATCCCGTCATACAATATGTTATTCATCACCAGACCAATGTCAAGAAACAGATAACCAGTTATCTATAGGTTACCATTAACAGGAGTCTAACCAGTACAGGTTAAAAATCGTAGGAAATAATAAATGGACGTTAAAATTTAAAAATTTGAAGTTTTGGCATTTTGAAACTCTATGAGAGACAAAATCACAAATTATTTCTTGTAATAGAAGGTCTGCCATCATAGTTGAAATGTAGCGCAAATAAAAATAATATGAAATAGATACAGTACGGTAACAGCTGACCTCTTATCGTACTAGCAACGCATGCTGCCATCTCTTTATAACCATCAACCCGGAAAAATGTAAGCAGGTTACATTCACTCTCAACCGGAGATCATGCCCTTCTGTACATCTCAAAAACACTCCACTACCAGTATCCAGCGAGGTTCGATATCTAGGATTATACCTTGACAGCCGACTGACATGGAACCCTCACACGAGACTGAAAAGACAAGAACTGAACAAAAGATACGGACTACTTAGACGACTCCTTGGACCCTCATCTAAATTATCAATACAGAACAAACTAACGATATACAAAACAATCATTCGACCAATATGGACATACGGACTTGAACTCTGGGGATCTGCAAAACCATCCAACATCAACAGAATACAGGCATTCCAGTCAAAAGTACTCCGTAAAATTGTAAATGCCCCTTTCTACGTCTCAAACAAAACCCTTCACAATGACCTTAACATTCCATTTGTCCTTGACCTTGCTAAAACCCGTTTCCAAATGTTCCACTCCAAATTGTCCTACCATCCTAACCCGGAAGGTCTATCCCTATCGTCCCAATCCCATCCAGACAATCCTCCCAGGCGGCTCAAGAGACAGTGGCCCCGAGACAATTTACTCTTCTGATCATATAGGGATCATTAAAATATTTATTTGGACAGCTTTGAAAGTGCCAACAATGGCTGGCTTCTTTCACATTTTGTATTGTTTTTATTTTATTTTACTTTTTCCATTTTTTTCAACTTGTTCATAATATCTGCATCATCAAACTTGATTATTGTACTGTTTATAATTTGTACAGATTTCAAATAAATAAATAAAAAAAAAAAAAAAGAATCTCTTTATAACCAACTAAAAATTCAAATCCCCTAAAAATACTTAAAAATTTGAATATGAAAAAACCTTTCTTATGGAGTGTTTACATCCTAAAGAGAGTGTCCATGAAAAATTTTAAATTTGTCTGTCTAGTGGTTTGGGCTGGGCGATGATAGGTCAGTGAGTGAGTGGTTTGGGCTGGGCGATGATAGGTCAGTGAGTGAGTGAGTGGTTAGGGCTGGGCGATGATAGGTCAGTGAGTGAGTGAGTGGTTAGGGCTGGGCGATGATAGGTCAGTGAGTGAGTGAGTGGTTAGGGCTGGGGGATGATAGGTCAGTGAGTGAGTGAGTGGTTAGGGCTGGGGGATGATAGGTCAGTGAGTGAGTGAGTGGTTAGGGCTGGACGATGATAGGTCAGTGAGTGAGTGAGTGGTTAGGGCTGGGCGATGATAGGTCAGTGAGTGAGTGAGTGGTTTGGGCTGGGCGATGATAGGTCAGTGAGTGAGTGAGTGGTTAGGGCTGGGCGATGATAGGTCAGTGAGTGAGTGAGTGGTTAGGGCTGGGCGATGATAGGTCAGTGAGTGAGTGAGTGGTTTGGGCTGGGCGATGATAGGTCAGTGAGTGAGTGAGTGGTTAGGGCTGGGCGATGATAGGTCAGTGAGTGGTTTGGGCTGGGCGATGATAGGTCAGTGAGTGAGTGAGTGGTTTGGGCTGGGCGATGATAGGTCAGTGAGTGAGTGAGGGGTTAGGGCTGGGGGATGATAGGTCAGTGAGTGAGTGAGGGGTTAAGGCTGGACGATGATAGGTCAGTGAGTGAGTGAGTGAGTGGTTAGGGCTGGACGATGATAGGTCAGTGAGTGAGTGAGTGGTTTGGGCTGGACGATGATAGGTCAGTGAGTGAGTGAGTGGTTAGGGCTGGACGATGATAGGTCAGTGAGTGAGTGAGTGGTTTGGGCTGGACGATGATAGGTCAGTGAGTGAGTGAGTGGTTTGGGCTGGGGGATGATAGGTCAGTGAGTGAGTGAGTGGTTTGGGCTGGACGATGATAGGTCAGTGAGTGAGTGAGTGGTTTGGGCTGGGCGATGATAGGTCAGTGAGTGAGTGAGTGGTTTGGGCTGGGCGATGATTGGTCAGTGAGTGAGTGGTATTTGACAAATACAGTGGCTCACAGTCAAAATGATGCAAACCAAGATTTCTATTTCTATTCCTAGTTGCTCTCAATTTGTTACAATTTAAATGCGACTGCACATGAGGGCATAATGGTCCATTGACATTAAGTTTACATAAACAAATCAACTCTACACAATTTGTACAAATAGAAAAATAAAATCGTCATTAAAACTCATAGGAATTGAAGGACATAGTGAAAAAGATGCAAAGCTTAGTTCCGCTTAGAAAATAATTATCCTTCAATTTTTGGGACAGAGTTTAATAGTATTTTAATTCCTTGTCATTCTTTTAATAAAAACGAAAATAAACAATATGAATTAAAGTAATCAGTCTTGTTCGATCATTTCTTTAAATTTGGTACACATACAACTACTCCTGAACGAGAAATCGTGATTAACAAATTTAAAATGGGCAAAGCAACATGAAATCGCCTCTATTATCAATAGGATTTATGCGACCATTCAACATATTATTGAACGTTTTAAAAAAGAAAGCGGAATAATAAGAAAATCTAGAGTCATTACAAAATAAACGTTTTATCGGCAATGACAAAAGTTGGATTTTGTACCAAATAAAAAATGATTAATTGAGAGGAGATGGTTGACCGTAGATGATGCAAGGTAGGGATTGAGAGGAGATGGTTGACCGTAGATGATGCAAGGTAGGGATTGTCCGGGTTAGGTCACTGCTACTTAATAAAACTACATTTTATCATAAAAATGGTTTTATTGTGCCGACGTTTCGGCTTGAACTTCAAGCCTTCATCAGGGCTCGGTTGTCTCAAAAAACCGAGCCCTGATGAAGGCTTGAAGTTCAAGCCGAAACTTCGGTACAATAAAACCATTTTTATGATAAAATGTAGTTTTATTAAGTAGCAGTGACCGAACCCCGACAATCATCAACCTTGAAAAAATAATTAAGTGTTGCAAAGTTGCCTACGTTAGTTAAAAAACGTTAAAATAAAACAGTGTGTGCTGAAACCATTCAAAGAATCTTAAGAAAAATGCAATACAATGGTAGAGTTGCAAGGCAAAATTCTTACATCAACGAAAAAAATAAAAATATGCAAATTATTTTTCCCAAGAATTACTTAAAGAGAAGAAGGACATCTGGAGAACTGTTTTGTTTTTGGATGTGTCAAAATTTACTTTGCTTGGCCTTGATAGAACACGTTTTGTATGTATAAAGGCAAATGAAGAGGTCCATGGGAATAATCTTCGCCTGAACATCAAACATTGCGGTGATCATGTTATGGTTTGGGGGAGTATGGCTGCTTCAACGGTAGGATATCATCATTTTATTGAGAAAACAATGGATAAACATTCATATTGTGACATCCTGAAGAAAATATTGCGACCAAGTTCGGAATTATAAATTATTTTGCTTTTTATAGACATAACGATCCCAAGCATTCGTCTAATCTAGCAAGAGAATGGGTTCATCTAATATCTCCAAAACTATAAAAGCACCCCTCCAATCACTATACCTCAACCTCATAGAGACTTTATGGACTTAATTAGAAACAGAAGTGAGGAAACACAAGATATCAAACCAACAATATCTCAAAAAGACTCTTGAAGAAGAAAAGTCCATCTTGTACAGAAAAGCTTGCCCAATTCATGCCCATTTGTTTGAAAGTGATACTAAATAATAAAGGATTACCTAAAAAGTACTAAAATCTAAAATATGTTTGAATTTTTGGATGTTTTCCATTTTGCATCATTTTCACTGTGACCTTAAAAGTTTATATTAATGTATACAATTTTTGTTTAATTTTATGATTTGATCTCAAATTAATTTTTAACTATTGTATATTCTAGCCTGATGATCCTACTTTATTTTTATAAACAAAGATTTTTCAGAATAAATTGTGGGTTGGTATTAAAAATATTTTTTTTTAAGTAAATATCTTGCATAATTTTGACAGTGAGCCACTTTATATAGACAGTAGATTTGAATAGTTAATGTTTAAAAATAATTATTCACACTTATCTACAATCTAGCTGAGTAACGTCCTTAGTTATGCAGCTCCTGCGTAGTTCTTCCCTAGAGTAAATAGTTTCCGCTGTTTTTTTTACTCTAATCGCCATCAATTACAGCAACTACTTGTAGTAACTGTTAGATTTTTTGTAGTAAATCCTTGACACCGCCTCTCCTCCAGCTGTGATGCTTCTTCCATGAATGAACCCCCCACCCTTCAAGGCCCTGGAGTGAATGACTCCGTCTACCTTTACTGGAGCACGCCAACTATTTTTACTATTTCTACAACAGCTGTCGTGAGACACTCTAGCAATTAGCAATTATTCAAGGACGTTCGGATTCCGGAGTTTTGCTCCACGTTTCTGTATATTTGTTTAATTCCTCTTTGAATGCCGTTATTTGTCCTCAGTTTCGGATAATTTAAAAATAATGTGATTTTTGAATGATTTGAAAATATATTCTGTTTTTTCCAAGTCTAATCAGGATTTGAATGTTTAATTTCAACGATATTAGTGCTGATATTAAGTTAGAGGAAAAATAAAATATTATGTTATGGTCAATTGTGAAATTTTGTGAATTTACACGTAATTTAATAAACAGGGGAAAAAAACAAAAATCTGGCCAGACAAAGTTGTTCTAAATTTTATTAGCTTTTATTTTAAAAAGGTCCGACTCGCAGGAACTGCGTCATCTTAGCGTGGTTCCGTTCATATCTCTAGTGCTATTAGTAAAGGAATAGTAGCAGTTATTGGTAGGTTTTGATCATTAGTGAAACATATAAAATGAAATCGCAAAGAGAAGGAAGATTTGAGGCGCCACAACAGAAAACTGACAGTATTCTAAGTGGGAATGACTCCACCCACCTTCTTGACTAGGGAGTTTAGTAAGCTTTCGAATGGCTACCTTCCACTTACCACGATTTCCCAACCGTTTTCGAGATATTTTAGAAAAAATACGAAAATCCTAAATATTTTATTTCTAGAAATTACTTAACTCCTAACGGAACAAAAATTTGTCTACCTTAGATCAGATGAATATTAAACTTCTGGATCAAGTTTCAACTGAATTAATCGTTTCTGAATAACCAAACTAAAAATTAGTTTGGAACAATAGGTGTTTCAAAGGTTCTCAAAAACGGTTAGATAAAGATATCGCTTTAAAAATGATTTCATTGGTTTTTCTACGTTACGAAAACTATAAAACGTGTACCTGCAAGCATATGAACTCGAAAACGTAAGCGTTACGATTTTTTTTGCGCGAATTGCAATACAAAAGCCTTGTTCCGGTGGAAGGAATATGCAGGTTAACGAACTTAACCTTTGAAATCAGACGAAGGATTTTTGTACTAAATTTCATCAAAATCGGATCATGTTTGAGGCGTCAGGAGTGCGAACAGACAAACACACACATATACATATATATATATACATACAAATTTTCGTGAAGAATGGGGTTTGAAATGAGACATTTTTGAGTCGGGACTTCTAGATTTCGTCGTGAGGTGAACCTCATAAGCGGGTTTCCTACCTATGGTGGGACGTTACGTCCCTGTGGAGAGGGGGGAGGGGTGGAGTTACGTGGGAGTAACTGCGCTAAAAATTCATTTAAATCGGTTAACATTTAGAGGCTGTAGGATTTTTTGAAACACAAAATGTCGTTTGGACTCACTGTGCGCCACCCAGAGACCAAACCAGACCTCCGTCCCACTCCCCCGTCGTTAAATTAGGTGTTTTAACTCAACCAATTTTCTCAAACATATGGCGTTATTCTTACCAAAATATAACTTTTAAGAATTGGTTACCTATCAACTGAGCATAGAATAAAGCTCATATCCATGGTTTTACAAATGCCTAAATATATAATCTGTGAATTCCACCTGAGCATGAGTTACATATGGCCTGAACGACTGATCATCTGATGTCCAAACACTCGCAGGAACCAGTTTAACAATCCGACCCCCAAACGACAAGTATCCATTGTGTACGATCGAATAATCCGTAACGACATTACTTCCCATTAGGACTTATAAGGACGACAATACGACGCAGGGGCATATCTGAGCGTTACGACAAGATTCGATATATTGGGCGCGCCGCACATTGAGGCCAAACGACATTTGCTGTTTCAAAAAAGGCTACAGCCTCTAAATCATAACCGATTTCAATGCATTTTTTAAATAAATGAAAGCTAATTAAATTTAGAACAACATTGTCTAGCCAGATTTGACTACTAGGGTCATTAGCACCATTTAAATGTAATAGCGATTAATTCACGAACATGAGTATAAAATAATAATTAAGTAAAGATGGAATGGTTGGGGTTCGGCTAAAGAAACCTCAACACGATTTTTGTTAAAAAAAAATCTATATTTTGGACGTACTCATTGGTAGCCTTCGTCAGCTATGGAAATGCCTGGAGGCAGAGGAAGAAACTGAATCCCAACCATTCCATCTTTACTTATCGACTTCCACAATGGTTACTTAACTGTCAACATTGGTCCTCCTCTGCCTCCAGGCATTTCCATAGCTGACGAAGGCTACCAATGAGTAGCCGAAACGTCCTAAAAATAGATTTTTTTAACAAAAATCATATTGAGGTTTATTTAGCCGAATCCCAACCATTCCATCTTTACTTATCACCTCGACGGCTAACTATCTAATCTTCATAATAATATTACATTTTTCATCTAACTTAATATCAGGACTAATATCGTTGATATTAAACATTCAAATACTGATTAGACTTGGAAAAAATCAAAATAGATTTTCAAATCGTTCAAAAATCATATTATTTTAATTAATCTGATTGTTAAATAAGGGCAAATTTACGTTTTGAAGATGTCAGTCTAATTTTTTCCAAGTCTAATCAGGATTTGAATGTTTAATTTCAACCATATCACTGCTGCAAATGCAAAGTATCGAATGTGAAAAAAAAAACATTTTTTATTTTCAGTCTTTACTGATTACTGTTGGACTGATGGACAACAAATTATCGAATCTAAGCTCGCTCAGTGAAAGGGGAATGTAACCACTGTCAAAAAGTCGAATCTTCCGACTGTTTGACTGTCCAAATGCAAAGTATCGAATGTGAAAAAAAAAAAAAAAAATATTTTCAGTCTTTACTGATTGCTGTTGGACTGATGGACAACAAATTATCGAATCTAAGTTCGCTCAGAGAAAGGGGAGGGTAACCACTGTCAAAAAGTCGAATCTGCCGACTGTTTGACTGTCCAAATGCAAAGTATCGAATGTGAAAAAAAAAAAAATTATTTTCAGTCTTTACTGATTGCTGTTGGACTGATGGACAACAAATTATCGAATCTAAGCTCGCTCAGTGAAAGGGGAATGTAACCACTGTCAAAAAGTCGAATCTTCCGACTGTTTGACTGTCCAAATGCAAAGTATCGAATGTGAAAAAAAAAAAAATTATTTTCAGTCTTTACTGATTGCTGTTGGACTGATGGACAACAAATTATCGAATCTAAGTTCGCTCAGAGAAAGGGGAGGGTAACCACTGTCAAAAAGTCGAATCTGCCGACTGTTTGACTGTCCAAATGCAAAGTATCGAATGTGAAAAAAAAAAAAATTATTTTCAGTCTTTACTGATTGCTGTTGGACTGATGGACAACAAATTATCGAATCTAAGTTCGCTCAGAGAAAGGGGAGGGTAACCACTGTCAAAAAGTCGAATCTGCCGACTGTTTGACTGTCCAAATGCAAAGTATCGAATGTGAAAAAAAAAAAAAAATTATTTTCAGTCTTTACTGATTGCTGTTGGACTGATGGACAACAAATTATCGAATCTAAGTTCGCTCAGAGAAAGGGGAGGGTAACCACTGTCAAAAAGTCGAATCTGCCGACTGTTTGACTGTCCAAATGCAAAGTATCGAATGTGAAAAAAAAAAAAAATTATTTTCAGTCTTTACTGATTGCTGTTGGACTGATGGACAACAAATTATCGAATCTAAGTTCGCTCAGAGAAAGGGGAGGGTAACCACTGTCAAAAAGTCGAATCTGCCGACTGTTTGACTGTCCAAATGCAAAGTATCGAATGTGAAAAAAAAAAAAAATTATTTTCAGTCTTTACTGATTGCTGTTGGACTGATGGACAACAAATTATCGAATCTAAGTTCGCTCAGAGAAAGGGGAGGGTAACCACTGTCAAAAAGTCGAATCTGCCGACTGTTTGACTGTCCAAATGCAAAGTATCGAATGTGAAAAAAAAAAAAATTATTTTCAGTCTTTACTGATTGCTGTTGGACTGATGGACAACAAATTATCGAATCTAAGTTCGCTCAGAGAAAGGGGAGGGTAACCACTGTCAAAAAGTCGAATCTGCCGACTGTTTGACTGTCCAAATGCAAAGTATCGAATGTGAAAAAAAAAAAAATTATTTTCAGTCTTTACTGATTGCTGTTGGACTGATGGACAACAAATTATCGAATCTAAGTTCGCTCAGAGAAAGGGGAGGGTAACCACTGTCAAAAAGTCGAATCTGCCGACTGTTTGACTGTCCAAAAGCAAAGTAATGAATTAAAGTATTTTCACTCTTGAAAGCGGTGATTTCCACATTCAATACCTTGGATTTGTATCAGCGATATCTTTCTTTAACTTGTCCATTGCACAGCTATGGTTCATTATGCTGTCCAACAAGCAGATAACTATCCATGCTCTGACTCTTAAACATAATATAAACTATAAATAAATAATAAAATAATAATCATATTTTGATCTGCCACATTCTTTTAGTAAATAAAAAAAAATTGAGGGCTAAAAAATAAACAATTAAAATAAAATCTGTTAGATAAACCTAAACAATTAATATTATAAAGTTGTTACTTAACATTATGATATAAAGGGTTATTAATTAAAGCCCCGAGATAGAATGTGGCTCCATTGCTCCGTGACTAAGTAGAAAGTTCGACAGATTAAGGAGGGATTACGTACAAGTATTTAATCGCCGGCTGAGTATTATTTAATCTTCGACAATTATATACAAGGAGATAATTATCGGCGGCGGGCCATGATTGATGCGTAACTCTGTATTTAGGTTTCTGCTGTTGGGAGTAGGTCAGGACTATATAAGCAACGCAGGTGCTTGCGTTTGCTTATATATATATATATATATATATATATATATATATATATATATATATATACATATAGAGGTTCCGATGTAATTTTCGATGGCGCGATGTCAATAAGGACTTGAAACTTCTTTTTGTATCTGTTAATTTAGCGTTTCAACTGGTTGTCTCCCATTTTAATTGCATTTAACAGTAAAACGAGTATTTGACTAAAACAAGGTAAGAAAATGTGAAACGTTGTTATAGTGTTTCCAAGAGCGAATGTTGAGAAGGTGGGGGAAGTCGCCATGATACTGTCAGTTTCCTGTTGTGGCGCCTTAAATCTATTTTTTTCTTGGAGATTTTATTTTATATTTTTCACGAAAGATCAAACCGCACGAATAATTTTTACTATTCCTTTAATGTTAGCACTAGAGATATGAACGGAACCACGCTTAGATGATGCAGTTCCTGTGAGTCGGACATTTTTTCATACTTATTGTTGTATTGTAAAGCAGAATAAATAATATACCGCTGACTTCTTCAGCAGTGGAGAGAGGCCTGGCTCTGTTTACTGTTGACTTCTGTACAAGTCGAAGAAATGACAGGGACCCACATACCGTTGACTGTTGTAGCAGTCGAGAGCTCCACGTATCTCTCGCATTCTTTCTCTTCTCATTTCTCGACTTCAGAGCTATCTAGCGTTGCCGTATTGTACTTCTAGTATTCCTGCCTATCACTAGAGGGTATTGAATTGACATTTTTGGCCGTGTTAGCTATACAGGCGTACTTAGGAAAAAAAAGTTTTAACTCCGTCGTTGTATTTAGTGTTACGCCGTAGTTATTGAATATTTATTTCATTAATCATAACATATAGAAGAAATGGTAAAAGAGAAACTCTTACGCGCATAAATATAACTTTTTTGTATACAAAGTTAAGTAAACAAACCAAAATTAAAATTATATGAAGCGATTTTAATTTAGCGAGGAGATCACTCAAAGGCAAGGTGCTATATGCGAGAGTGGTTAATTTAGCGAGGAGATCACTCAAAGGCAAGGTGCTATATGCGAGAGTGGTTAATTTAGCGAGGAGATCACTCAAAGGCAAGGTGCTATATGCGAGAGTGGTTAATTTAGCGAGGAGATCACTCAAAGGCAAGGTGCTATTGTGTACATTTACAAAAAATATATATGTACTGAGAATTTTTCGATTTACATCAGTAATTGTTATATGAGTCGTTGAATTGAATACAAATTTTGAGCTGAAGAGTTTTTTAATATTGACCTTCTTCCATATTTAAACGAGAAATATTCGGTGGTTTATTTCATAATCACGCTGACCGGTTTCCAGCTTGATCTGTTCCTTTCTGGAAATATTTTTGAAATATGTTAAGAAGAAATGATAGGGAAAGTACATAAAAAAAAAAAAAAAAAAAATGTACGGATAGATTTTATAATTTATTTATTTAAGAGCTCGCAAAAGTGGCGATTCACTCTTTTTTAAATTTTAAAGAAAAGAAACCACTGACAAATATTTATAGAATTAAAAAGTTTAAATGTATAAATATGTATACCAATAAGAAACGAATATTTTTTTTTGAACATTTCCCGGCAAAGGGTGGAAAACAGGCGGCTGGAGCATAGTACTGACCACACTATCTCCCTAGTGTGCCTATGGTAAAGGATCAGATACCACTCACGCATCTGGCCCTCGTGGCCTATCAGGCCTAATATATATATATTACTTTAATATTATCGGAACCGTTAGCGTGGTAACCCATGCAAGAATTATATTCCGTATTTTTATGTTTAAATAATTTGTATCTTCTTTCGCGACACATTTATGAGCAATATTCATTAGTTATAACTTTAAATATTAATTTTATTTATTATTCTTTTAAAACATTCAGATCGATATATATATATATATATATATATATATATATATATATATATATATATATATATGTATATATATATATATATATGTATATATATATATATATATATATATGTATATATATATATATATATGTATATATATATATATATATATATATATATATATATATATATATATATGTAGTCCTTTTAGAAGGCCGTTTATTGTACTACATGTATCATACAAGGTACAGTATATCACATGTATGTTTTTTTTTTTTCTTATCTTAGTTAATTTTGTTCAATTTAGTATTTTAGTTAGGTTACATATGAATAATTCACGTTAACTTAAAACAATTAGTATACAACAAGGAGTATAAAAATAAACTTATATATTCAGTAAGGTCCGCTTTACTTCAATAAAAATGCAATTTTTCATTTTTCACTCAATCGTTGAATAATTTCTTTGCATAAGGTTGAGAATAATTTGTAATTATTAAAAAACAATTTATTTTTTTCAATAGGCCAATTGGTTATTTTCTTTTCAATTCGGTTTCTGTATTCGTTAAACAGTGTACAATTGTATATGATGTGGTGTGCTGTCTGTTCTGAATGTCTGTCACAGGGGCATGAATTTTCACTTTTTATTTTAAATCTACTTAAATAGGATAGAAATACCCCGTGTCCCCTGAGAACTTGTGTCGTGTAAAAATTTGTTTGTATGTTTGTATTATAAAACTTTTGTATGATTGGGATAAATTTGAATAAATGGCGACCTTTGTTAGAGGTATCCCATTTTTGCTGCCATTCTGCAATTGATTCTAGTTTTAATATATATTTTAAATGAGTTTTTGAAAGTTTGTTATATTCTATGGGTAATGCGGTATCTTTTGACGCTGCTTTGGCGAAACGATCGGCGATTTCGTTACCTTCGTCACCAGAATGTCCCTTTATCCATTTAAAATATATTGTATGCATATTTTGGCATATTCTTAACAGTTGTCGTATTTTTTCTATTAGTGCTTCATGTATGTCAGTGGTTTTGAGTTTTTGTAATGTTATCATGCTGTCTGTATGTATCTGTATAGAAGATGGTGTTTGTACAGTAATGTCCAAGTGTAAATTTGAGTGTTCTTAATAGTTTATAGTCTTTGTATATGATTGTAGCTGCTCCAACCTTGTCATTGTCTTTACTGCCGTCTGTGTATATCTGGTAATCTGTTTGTTTGTTTGTATATCCGTTGAGTTTGAGTGGTTTTCCGGGATGTGTCCATTGAGTATGATGTATTGTATTTTCCAAATCATCAGATTTTATGTTATTCGAGTCTTCGTTCAGTTTCAAAAGTTTATATTCTTTTATATATTGCTTTGCTAGAATGTCTATTGGCATTATTTTCGCTAAAACGCAAGCAGCATCATAAGAAATAGTTCTATAACCTTTTATTATTCTTAAAGCAATCAATCTCTGAACTCTTTGCAATTTGCTTAAGTTGTACTTCTTTTGCAGTCCTCTGTACCAAATATGTAGTCCGTAAGTAAGTGATGGTACGATTGCTCCTGTGTAAATGATGTGTAATGCTGAAGATTGCAGTCCCCATGTGTTACGAGCTGTGAGTCCTAAGTAGTTGATTAGTTTAATAAGTTTGTTTTGTAAATTTTCTATGTGTTTATTCCAAGTTAGTTTGTTGTCTATTAATATTCCTAGGTATTTTGTTACATTTGTTTTTGTCAGTTCGTTTCCTTGTAATGTAACGTGGATGGTCGGTTCTAATCTGCTTCGTGTAATTATCATGTAAGTTGATTTTTGATTGTTGAATGTTAACTTGTTGTGTTTTGCCCAGTTTTCGACTGTGTTAATGATAATGTTAATATTGTTTTGTATTTGTTCTGGAATTCTGGATTTCACTAGTATTAAGATATCGTCTGCAAATGCTATTAGTTCTACGTTAGGTTGAGTATTAGTTTTCAGTAAGCTGTTCATGATAATATTCCATAGTAATGGTGAACAAGAAGACCCTTGTGGTGTACCAATTGTCTGTCGTTTCATTTTCATTATGTTGTGTGTGATTATGTAAGTCTCTCTATTGTTTAAGTAGTTTTTAATAAGTGTATAAATGTTTTGAGGGCAGTTATATTCTTTCAAAGAGTTTAGGATTGATGGCCACCATGCACTGTCAAATGCTTTTTGAATATCTAGTGATATAAGTACGACATGATTTTTATTATTTAATGCTTGTTTTATAAATGTATTCATTTTCTCTAAAGCAAATATATATATATATATATATATATATATATATATATATATATATATATATATATATATATATATTTGATTCATTGGAATCTCTCTATATTCTTGTCTGGTTTGTTTTGCAGGTATGCTCTGAGTATGGGCCTAACAAAACAGTACCTGCGCGTTGGTCAGTCTGCGAAAAACCGTCTGTTTGGTATCCCTCCAGTGAGACGTGGACCATCTTTAGGCCGTCATGGTGACAGAACTCCTCTTCAAATGCTAGTCTCCGAGCAGGGCAGCATCAGCCAAGGTGAGCATTCAATCTTCTCATAGCAGTAACTATAATCGCGTTACGGATGGTGGGGTTCGAGTACCACTAGTGCCTGTTTGAATTTTGTAATGCCGTGGGTTGGTTAAAAAAGCTCTATAGCAGATTATTACAGAATATACAGTTTCCCTCTAGAAGGGAAAAGCATTTGATCATGAAAATGTTATTTCGAAAGTAAACAAAAACAAATTGTTCAATTCAATAAATTGTACATTTATTGCACATACCCATTAAGGGACAATGGGTCATTCCCTATCAAGTGATCCAAAGTTTCTTCCCTCAATTTTTTTTTTTTTTTTTTTTTTTTTTTTTTAATTTGGCTCATCAATAGTACGCCATACGACAATTAAAAATCCAAATTTTTAGAAATTTATCTTTATTAGTTTTCGAGTTATAAAACTTTAAGTTTTTTAAAAAGGCCCATTTTTGGACACACTTGATAATAAAATCGACCTTAACTCCCTAACAAATAGAGCTAGAAAGGTGTGGTAAAAATCATTCATTGGCGTATTAAATGTTGATTAATATGATATGTATCATGGCTTATTTATAAAAATCATTCATTGGCGTATTAAATGTTGATTAATATGATATGTATCATGACTTATTTATAAAAATCATTCATTGGCGTATTCAATGTTGATTAATATGATATGTATCATGACTTATTTATAAAAATCATTCATTGGCGTATTGAATGTTGATTAATATGATATGTATCATGACTTATTTATAAAAATCATTCATTGGCGTATTAAATGTTGATTAATATGATATGTATCATGACTTATTTATAAAAATCATTTATTGGCGTATTAAATGTTGATTAATATGATATGTATCATGGCTTATTTATAAAAATCATTCATTGGCGTATTAAATGTTGATTAATATGATATGTATCATGGCTTATTTATAAAAATCATTCATTGGAGTATTAAATGTTGATTAATATGATATGTATCATGACTTATTTATAAAAATCATTCATTGGAGTATTAAATGTTGATTAATATGATATGTATCATGACTTATTTATAAAAATCATTCATTGGCGTATTAAATGTTGATTAATATGATATGTATCATGACTTATTTATAAAAATCATTCATTGGAGTATTAAATGTTGATTAATATGATATGTATCATGACTTATTTATAAAAATCATTCATTGGCGTATTAAATGTTGATTAATATGATATGTATCATGGCTTATTTATAAAAATCATTCATTGGAGTATTAAATGCTGATTAATATGATATGTATCATGACTTATTTATAAAAATCATTCATTGGCGTATTAAATGTTGATTAATATGATATGTATCATGGCTTATTTATAAAAATCATTCATTGGAGTATTAAATGTTGATTAATATGATATGTATCATGACTTATTTATAAAAATCATTCATTGGAGCATTAAATGTTGATTAATATGATATGTATCATGCCTTATTTATAAAAATCATTCATTGGAGTATTAAATGTTGATTAATATGATATGTATCATGACTTATTTATAAAAATCATTCATTGGAGTATTAAATGTTGATTAATATGATATGTGTCATGGCTTATTTATAAAAATCATTCATTGGCGTATTAAATGTTGATTAATATGATATGTATCATGGCTTATTTATAAAAATCATTCATTGGAGTATTAAATGTTGATTAATATGATATGTATCATGACTTATTTATAAAAATCATTCATTGGAGCATTAAATGTTGATTAATATGATATGTATCATGCCTTATTTATAAAAATCATTCATTGGAGTATTAAATGTTGATTAATGTGATATGTATCATGACTTATTTATAAAAATCATTCATTGGAGTATTAAATGTTGATTAATATGATATGTATCATGACTTATTTATAAAAATCATTCATTGGAGTATTAAATGTTGATTAATATGATATGTATCATGACTTATTTATAAAAATCATTCATTGGCGTATTAAATGTTGATTAATATGATATGTATCATGGCTTATTTATAAAAATCATTCATTGGAGTACTTAATGTTGATTAATATGATATGTATCATGACTTATTTATAAAAATCATTCATTGGCGTATTAAATGTTGATTAATATGATATGTATCATGGCTTATTTATAAAAATCATTCATTGGAGTACTTAATGTTGATTAATATGATATGTATCATGACTTATTTATAAAAATTAAAATTTAATTGGTTTAAAATTGGATGGCATTTGTGCAATGCTCTGATGTAATCTGTACCCAGGCCCATCTGGTGCGATGGATGAGGTGCTCCCTTGTGTCAATGGGCTTTCTGTAGACCAAATCTTTAATGTGTCGCCATGCGATGAAATCCAAGGGCGTGAGGTCTCAAGATCGAGCCGGCCAAGATACGCCATGGGTAGTTAGTATCCAACCAATTTTGGACGGCCCCTACCGTAGTGGGCTTGAACACTTTCGATTTGGAACCAGCTTCTCAATTTCTGTGCCAAAAGGACTTCCTCCAAGAACGACGACAGTTTATTATAGAGGAATGCGTGGAGAGACTCTAAGTTAAGTCGAGGAGTCAGGAAATGGGGACCTAATACTTCATTATTTTACACAAAATCATCTGTATTTTTGGGGTGGGGGGGATTAAAGGAGGTTGGGGTGAGAGGGTTAGTGGAGGGGGATTTTTTTAAACATATACTATTAAAAATGTTTACATACGTATTTTAATAGACGGCTTTTTCATAATTTCTTTTAGTTTTTCTCGGACACTAAGCAAAAACGACATATATGCTAAAGGACTTTTTTTCTTTATTTTTTCCTCTTGCGTGGATATTAGATGGATTTCATTTCATGTTCTAAAATAGTTCATTTTTTTTACGTACCAACAACAAACCAACGTACCTTTGATTAAGTTATTATTTAAAATAAATATGGTCCCATTGAGATCCCAGCTTGAAATTTACACAAAACTGAGATAAAGTTTTAAAAATTACCTTAAAATTTTAATTTTTATAAATACGTCATGACATATATATCATATTAATCAGCTTTTAATACACTAACGAATGCTTTTTACCGCACCTTTATAGCTCATTTCGTTTGGGAGTTATGGTCGAGTTATGGTCGATTAAGTTTCTGTCCAAAAATGTGCTTTTTTAAAAAACTTAAAGTTTTATAACTCGAAATATTATAATGATAAATTTATAAAAATTTGGATTTTTAATTGTCGTATGGGGTACTATTGTTGAGCCAAATTTAAAAAAAATAATCAAAAAATATGAGGGAAATGTTTTCCTTTATTCTGGATCACTTGATATGGAATGACCCCAATACTACTTTGTATGATCAAAAACGAAGTAAAAAAAATCAATATTCTTCAATACTTTATATCATAATTTTTAAATGGGATGTTTTAAAGTATAAAAAATGAAGTTTTAATTATTCGAAAATAAAATGGTGACACTGTGTCTGACTAACGGAATTCCTCTTTTTTCGCCAACGATAGTCTGCAGGCGGCAATTTTTAATCTAGAACAAAAAACTAAATCTATTTTAAAAGAAGAAGGGAAAATCTAGTAAAGCATGTCGGACTTTTTAATTATAATAATTTAAATTATAATAATAATAATTAATTATAATTTAAATTATAATAATAATAAATTATAATAATTTAAATTATAATAATAATAAATTATAATAATTTAAATGATAATAATAATAATAAATTATAATAATTTTTAATTATTTATTTAAGCCTTCATTTTCTATTAAACAATCCGTCGAAGATTGGTCATAAAAGCATTATAATTTAGTGAATCGAAAAAATGAAACGTCCTTTGCTAGAAAATATCGTTGGGAAGCTGCAGATAAAATTTCATGATAATCGGGTGAAAATTGAAGCCGCATTGTGCATTGGCCGCTTTGAAAAACATAATTTTGTGAAATGTCACTCTAAAGGTTAATGTACTGAAAAGTACCCTTTTTCCGTTTTATTTTTATGTACGCTCTTTCTTGTAATACAGATAAACATTGTTTTAGCACTTTCCTCCGAAGGAAAGTAGCTATTGAGGTTGGACTCATGACGGAATTTTTGAAAAATGTCTTCAAATCTTTATCGATCCTACCTAGTAGACACCGAAAATGACCCCCGTTAAAATTTATATATATATATATATGTATATATATATATATATATATATATATATATATATATATATATATATATGTGTGTGTCTGTTAACACGATAGCGGCCAGAGTTTTTATTTTTCCGTCACGAAACTTGGTATATACCATTCAATTAGCAAACGATTGAACGAGTTCGTTAACCACCAAAGTCGGTCCACCGGAAGGGGGGGTTTACGCCGAACCCAAAACACTAATTTGACTATGTCAGCCGTAATATTTGTTATATTTCAACTAAACTTGGTATTCGTAGTGGCAATATAGAGAGAAAAGTGAGATATAAAAATGAACTAAATCAGTTCATTAGAAGGGGGGGGGTTTACTCCGGACCCACAATACCAATTCGCCACTACCAGCCGTGATTTTTGGTATAATTCTACGAAACTCGGTATTCGTAGTGGTAATCTACAGGTAAATATGTGTTGTAAAAATAAACCAAATCGGTTCATTAGAAGGGGGGGGGGTTTACTCCGGACCCAAATTCCTAATATACTCATACGGGTCGTAATTTCTGCTGTATTGTAAGGAAACGCGGTATACGTCGTGGGTAACTCAAGAGAAAGAAGTGTTGTAAAAATCAGCTGAATCGGTCAATCGGAAAGCGGGGGTTTAATTTGTAATATATTTCAATAGAAAATCCCGCCAGACGTAGGTAGAAGGAGCGCTTTCTACCACTAGAGTGACTGGATCCTGTTCCTGCGTTGGATCAAAATACGATAATATGAGGTTTTTTGTATTTATTACGTAGTGTAGTAGGTATCATGTGTAAACATAACTCTGGAAGCAAATTAATAATTGATCAGTTACTCATTACACAATTTAAAGAGAACTATTCATGTTTTTATTTTATCTATGTAGGATATTTTAAGCAAATTGTTCTGGAAAGCAGTCTACACTACCCAAATTCTGAGGAAAGTGCTTAGTTATGCAGCTCCTGCGTGACGGACGTTTTTTAAATTTTGAAATGTATTGAATGAGGACCGGTTGCGTGAGTGTAAAGGCATTTAAAACCATTCCGCCGCATAAGCAATTTTTGATTTTTTAAGTACTTATTTAAGCTCATAAAATAAAAAAAAAGTTTGAGGGTACAATATCCCTTTTATTTAGACTAGCTGAGTACCCATGCTTCGTCACGGCAGATAAGTAGTTACTAGCTGAATACCCGTGCTTCGTCACGGCAGATAAGTAGTTACTAGCTGAGTACCCATGCTTCGTCATGGCAGATAAGTAGTTACTAGCTGAGTACCCATGCTTCGTCACGGCAGATAAGTAGTTACTAGCTGAGTACCCATGCTTCGTCACGGCAGATAAGTAGTTACTAGCTGAGTACCCATGCTTCGTCACGGCAGATAAGTAGTTACTAGCTGAGTACCCATGCTTCGTCACGGCAGATAAGTAGTTACTAGCTGAGTACCCATGCTTCGTCACGGCAGATAAGTAGTTACTAGCTGAGTACCCATGCTTCGTCACGGCAGATAAGTAGTTACTAGCTGAGTACCCATGCTTCGTCACGGCAGATAAGTAGTTATTTTATTGCGTTCTCCTATATTAACGCTACTATATAATTTTGTGCAGTTTATTATTGCATGGTTCCCGTCATACTATAAGTTATTCATCGACTGATATGTCATCAAAGTACAATGTTTCTTAAAATTGGGGCCCTCCGGACCAATGCCGACAAACAGATAACGTAGAGATAACCCGTTATCTATAGGTTACCAGTAACAGGAGTTGAACCAGTACAGGATAAAATTCGTTGTCAATAAAAAATGGATGTCAAAAATTTATGTTTCCAAGAGGTCATTTGGAAACACCTATTATATTTGCAAGCATTACTAAGAAGTGCTCTGACTGGGGATGCTGATGGGTGAGGAGGCTGTGCAAGGGTTCGGGATATTATTACCTCGGATGGACAATCACCAGGTATAGCGTAAACTCTATGAGGGACAAAATCACAGTTTATTTCTAGTAATTCAAGGTCTGCCATCATAGTAGAAATGAACTGCAAATAAAAATAATACTATGAAATAGATACAGTAAGGTAACAGCTGACCTGTTAACGTCCTAGCAACGCATGCTGTCCAGGCTTGCCTGCTCTCTTTAAAACCAACTAAAAATTCCAACCCCTCTAAAAATACTTACAAATTTGAATATCAAAAAATCCAAATATATTGTGAATGTTTACATTCTAAAGGGAATGTATATGCAAAATTTCAAATTATCTGTCGAGTGGTTTGGGCTGGGCGATGATAGGTCAATGAGTGAGTGTGTGAGTGAGTCAGTGAGTGAGCCAGTGAGTGAGTGAGTGGTATTTGACTATTACATAGTAGATTATCTTTTACTCTTAGGCGACGACATAAAGTGACCTACTACAGTCTATTTAGCTACAATATTGCCTCTAAAGTTCAGTAAGTAACGCCGTCGACAAAGAACGCTGTTGCTAATCCATAATAAGATGAAGATTAGTAGTAAATCCATAAGGTGATAAGAAGGCAAGGGGTGATTCGGTCAGGAGAACTAAAGTCGTCAGAACTTCAAGCAAAATCTATATTGCGGACGTTTCGCACCCTTTTTCAATTAAGAAATAAAAATACATAAATACATAACACAGGCACACAAAATAAAAATAAAAAAATCTATTTTCCAAAGGCACCATACATATACAGTAGAACTTGGATAATTCGAACCTCTAGGAACCGATAAAAAAGTTCGAATTATCCAAAATTCGAATTACAAAAGTTTTTGAAAATAAAGGGGTAATAAATCGAATTTCATATTTTCTCACATTTTATTTAAACAATAACAAATATTTCATAAATTGATGGTTACGTACATATGTAATTAATAATTTATAAAAAAAGTAAAAATAAAAGTCTATTGTTTTCATGGGCAAGAATTTCTTCATTATTTTTCAGGTAAGTTGATAAAGTGTTAGGAGGAATTCTAAAGTCCTTGGAAATTTCAGATTTTTTCTTTATTCCATTCTCAACTTCCTTAATTGCAGCTTTTTTCTCTGGCAACGTTAAAGCTTTATAGCTGCTAGGCTTCGACATCTTAAATCAAGAAGTCACTGAACTGCGCTGTACACCGGAAATTCAAGGCACAAACAATACAACAGATCCAGGTGCTGACTCACTTATAACTGAATAAGATATGAAGATGGGAAGGATGGTGGAAGGGAATTCTAGGATAAAACGACAGGATGGTTTATATAACTACAACCCCTGGAAGGGAGGTAGCGCGACCCTCCACTTTGCAGAACTCCTAGAGTCCAAGAACTAGACTATGAGTCATTCCATGTCAAATCAACACACTTTTTTTACCTCTCGTAGATGGAACCGCCGCGTTTCTTGTCCCGGAACCCCTACATCCGTATCTTACTATCCTTCTTAACCGAGGGGAGAATATGTAAAAAAAAAATTAAGATCGAACATCTCCCATTGGAGGTAAAGACTCGTAAAAAATTCGAATTATCTAAAATTGTATTCGAATTAACCACGATTATTTTACATTGTTTATGCCCTAAATTCTAGGGAGCGAGAGAAATATTCGAAATAACCACGACTTCGAATTATCGAAGTTCGAATTATCCATGTTCCACTGTATATTAATGTATTTCGACACGCTAAATCCGAATCCGGAGTCCAAGATCATGTATGTCCAAGGACAAATATGTCTATTTTGCAAAAAATGAATTTTTGCCTGCAGATTCATTTTTTGTAAATCAAACATATTTGTCCTTGAAATGACCTTGATTTTGCGCCGATGGGATGATACGTACTTCGGTTTCAGCGACCCTCAAAACCATGGAAGCTCTAGTTATTTCTTCTTAAATAACTTCATACGAAATTTGACCTTCAAATGCTCTTAAACCTGACTTGATGGGGTAAAACGGACTCCGGATCCTGTCGAAATACATAAGAATAGATGTATGGTGTCTTTGGAAAATACCACTCTTTTATTGTGTGTTCCTGTGAAATTAGTAATAGTTCGGCGTAAAGTGCAGCTCATTAAACGGATTTTCGAATTTTTGAACCCTGACTTTCGCGCATGCGCAATTGAACATCTTCATCTAACTGGACGGGCTATAATGATTCCCTAAGCTAGAACTAACAGCGTAACTCGTCGGCTAATGAGTTTTCCAAGTTCAAGGTTCTTTAAATCGCACTTCAAGTAAAGTAAGAGTTTCTCACAATTCATATACTTTTTTCTAAACAGCTAGCTAATTAAAGAATACGTTTAATTGTATCCTATTGTTAATTAATAGCAATCACGACTTTTAATCAAATATTTTTAATTAACAAATGCTTAGGGAAAACGTCCGTCACGTAGGAGCTGCTAAATCTATATCTAAGCTAAATCCTCAGAAGATGAGTAGTACACTTATATATATATATATATATATATATATATATATATATATATATATATATGTATATATATATAAGTAAAGATGGTATGGTTGGGATTCGGCTAAATAAACCTCAATATGATTTTGTTTTAAAAAATCTATATTTCGGACGTTTCAGCTACTCATTGGTAGCCTTCGTCAGCTAAAATGACAAAAAAAAAGAAGAAATTTATACAGAAACAAAAAAAAATTATAATTGTGATAGTTAACAGAACTATAAATACAATTAACTTATAAAAGAACATATTGTCTTAAATTCTTAGAATGAGTAGAATGAAAAAGTAAATAGGTACAATGATTGATTTTAATAGTAATTAGTAACGTTAATTGATTTTACAAAGAAATAAGAATCTACATACCAATGACAAATATAGTAGCTAATAGTAACATTAATTAATTTTACAAAGAAATAAGATACTACATACCAATGGAAATGCCGAGCGGCAGAGGAAGACCAAGGTTGGCAATTAAGTAACCATTGTGAAAGTGTCTAAGGAAAAAGGCATCTACTGGGGTATATGTAACTGAAAACAGCAGGTGGTGGGAGAAAGGGCGGTAAGGATCAAAAGGCATGTTTATGTTACTAATTACTATTAAAATCAATTAGTGTACCTATTTACTTTTTCATTCTACTCATTCTAAGAATTTAAGACGATATGTTCTTTTATAAGTTAATTGTATCTATAGTTCTGTTACCTATCACAATTATAACTTTTTTTTTGTTTCTGTATTAATTTCTTTTCTTTTTTTTGTCATTTTAGCTGACGAAGGCTACCAATGAGTAGCCGAAACGTCCGAAATATAGATTTTTTAAAACAAAATCATATTGAGGTTTATTTAGCCGAATCCCAACCATTCCATCTTTACTTATCACCTCGACGGCTAACTATCTAATCATCATGACATATATATATATATATATATATATATATATATATATATATATATACTCGTATATACATATATACACGGTTTCCATAGACAGGGGAATGTCAGAGAATTTAATTTTGAACAAAAGTCAGGGAAATTCAAAATTTAATTTTTTTGTTCTTGCGTTCTCTGTATATATTAATCCTATCCTTCTTCTCTTTATCTCGCTGTTTTATTTGGTATATTTTGGTGTCTGTAAGACAACATCTGAGAGGGTTGCATGAAGAATCTTAAAACATGGTCTTTGCTATATTTTTAAGGATCTTAACCAGAGATCTGTTGGCTGAAATTCCCAGCATTATCTGACGTGTCTGTATTTTTACCACGTATGATAATAGTCTTTCTTGGGCGTATTTAAGGTGGGAATTGCACCCCTCCTCCCCGAAATTTTGATTTTATCGGTAAAAACGTGTCATAGAAACGTTAAAAATATATTAAATAAGATCACTTAGTTCAGAAAATATATTTTTTTTAGTGAAATAGTGTTTTAGTTGGCTAAGTATTCCAAGTTCTAGATTGTTAGTATTCCATACCCACGAAGTGTACCCAGCCCATAATCTGGTCTCATAATTTTGCATATATATATATTTTTTTTTTTAACTCCTATAATTACCATATTAAATTAGTGCATGTTTAAATGTAATGTAATTATGAAAATTTCTTTTATTATGTACACCTTAATACTGAATCCCAAGATTAATTTCAATTATCACTATCTGGAGGTCAGGGAAAAATCAGGGAATTCCATTTCCAAAACTCGGTGGGAACCCTGCAAATATATGTATATATATATATATATATATATATATATATATATATATATATATATATATATACGGCCATTTTTGGTATCTAATAGGTAGGATTGATAATTATTTGAAGAAATGTTTCAAAAGTTCTGTCATGAGTGAAACCACAATAGCTCTACAAGTCCGATCCTGAGAAACATGGCACATATTAATCATCTAACACGCTCCAATTCCATACGCCACGTTCTCTTCACCAGCCTCTTATTAGTGTCGGCCCGCGAGAAATGGTTAACTCATGATGTAACATAGATTTCGGATCTTGGAGTTATCTGCAAAGCCACCAGATTCCCAACTAGGGGAAGCATTGTTAACTACTTGAGGACTATCCTGGCATTCAAGGTTTACAACCCAGGTGCATGGGGGTGTGAGTAATTTAAAACGACATACTGACTTCTGGAGCGCGTTCATATTATTCGAGTCCGAATAATATTATTGTACAATTGATGGGCGTGCAGTAATAAACAGGCAGCTCCATTTTTTGGCTTTTCAGGTCAGTACATTATCATGGATTTAAAAACCATCCCTATCTTCTTCTTTTGGTAGAATAAGACAGCAGCTCTGATCACTTAAAAAGTGGAATCACAGAAACTAAACCACTGTGTGAGGTCCAGTATTGACTTTCTATCGGCGTACAGCCAATCCCTGCTCTTAAAAACTGAGAAATACAATGCCGTAATGTGTCTAGCACACAAATATGTCGGAGAAAAAACTATGTCGTTCTATATTATTATTATTATTTTTTTTTTTTAACGGCGCATCAACAAATCGTGGCTATTAGCGCCGGACATCCAGAGTGCAGCCAGGAATTTTCTCAGCGAGCCCTGAGATGAGAAAATTTCTGGCGCCGGTGGGGATCGAACCCACCATCTCCCGCTTATGAATCTAGCGCGCTAGCCACTAGACCACGGGAGACCCCCGTTCTATATTACATTAAAATGTGTAGCTTCTTCAGCTACACTGACGATGGTAGATTCGGCTGAAACAGAGCCACTATTAGACTGTTTTTTGGTATGGTTGTAAGAGCTTACTAAATTAACAATATGATTAAAAGCAAATTTTGCTTATTTTAGCTTTGGGTTTTAGCACTTTCCTCCGAAGGAAAGTAGCTATTGAGGTTGGACTCATGGCGGAATTTTTGAAAAATTTCTTCAAATCTTTATCGATCCTACCTAGTAGACACCGAAAATGACCCCCGTTAAAATTTATATATATATATATATATATATATATGTATATATATATATATATATATATATATATATATATATATATATATATATATATGTGCCTGTTAACACGATAGCGGCCAGAGTTTTTGTTTTTTCGTCACGAAACTTGGTACATAGCATTCAATTAGCAAATGATTGAACGAGTTCGTTAACCACCAAAATCGGTCCACCGGAAGGGGGGGTTTACACCGAACCCAAAACACTAATTTGACCATTTCAGCCGTAATACTTGTTATATTTCAACGAAACTTGGTATTCGTACTGGTAATATAGAGAGAAAAATGAGATATAAAAATAAACTAAATCGGTTCATACGGAGGGGGGGGGGGGGTTTACTCCAGACCGACAATACCAATTCGCCACTACCAGCCGTGATTTTAGGTGTATTTCGACGAAACTCGGTATTCATAGTGGTAATCTACAGGTAAATATGTGTTGTAAAAATAAACTAAATCGGTTCATTAGGAGGGGGGGTTTACTCCAGACCCACAATACCAATTCGCCACTACCAACCGTGATTTTTGGTATATTTCGACGAAACTCGGTATTCGTAGTGGTAATCTACAGATAAATATGTGTTGTAAAAATAAACTAAATCGGTTCATTAGGAGGGGGGGTTTACTCCAGACCCAAATTACTAATATACTCATACCAGTCGTAATTTCTGCTGTATTGTAACGAAACGCGGTATACGTCGCGGGTAACTCATGAGAAAGAAGTGTTGTAAAAATGAGCTGAATCGGTCAATCGGAAAGGGGGGTTTACTTTGTAATATACTTCAATAGAAAAGCCAGCCAGACATAGGTTCACAAAGGCGCCGCAAGGAGCGCTAGAGGGACTGTCTCCGGTTCCTGCGTTAGATCAAATTACGATAATATGAGGATTTTGTATTTATTACGTAGTGTAGTAGGTACCATGTGTAAACATAACTCTGGAAGCAAATTAATAATTTATCAGTTACTCATTACAAAATTAAAAGAGAACTATTCATGTTTTTATTTTATTTATGTAGGATATTTTGAGCAAATTGTTCTGGAAAGCAGTCTACACTACCCAAATTCTGAGGAAAGTGCTTAGTTATGCAGCTCCTGCGTGACGGACTTTTTATAGAATGTGGTTGAATGAGGAGGCATCATCAAACAATTCAACCTGACAATACCACTCTAAGAAACTTAGGATAAGGTCTTTATGGACTTTCGTTCATACGTAGGTGGCTATGTTATGATAATATACAAACAAAATGGAAAAAAAAGTTGAACTTTTTTTTTAAATTTGCCAAATATGAGAAAAAAGGAACTACCTCCTTATTGATGCACGCGCTTCAAATAAATTTATAAAAATAAATTACTAAATACCATCAAGAGAAGTCCAAATTCACAGCGCGTTGTCACTTGAGTACCATAAATTGGCAGGGTCCAGACATAGGAGTTCCAAGTACTGTGGAACATGGATAATTCGAACTTCGATAATTCGAAATCGTCTTTAATTCGAATATTTCTCTCGGTCCCTAGAATTTAGGGCATAAACAATGTAAAAAAATCGTGGTTAATTCGAATAAAATTTTGGATAATTCGAAGTTTTTACGAGCCTGTGCCTCCAATGGGAAGTGGGCAGAGAGGCGGTCGATCTTAAATCTACTGAAAATATTCTCGCCTCGGGTAAGAAGGATAGTAAGATACGGATGTAGGGGTTCCGGGACAAGAAGCGCGGCGGTCTCGTAGTCTAGTTCTTGGACTCTAGGAGTTCTGCAAGGTGGTGGGTCGCGCTTCCTCCCTTCCAGGGATTGTTATAGTTACATCCTGTCGTTTTATCCTAGAATTCCCTCCCATCATCCCTCCCATCTTCATTTCTTATTCAGTTATTAGTCAGTCAGCGCCTAGATCTGTTGTATTGTTTGCATGTACCATGAATTTCTGGTGTACAGTGCAGTTCAGTGAGTTGTTGATTTAAGATGTCGAAGCCTAGAAGTTATAAAACAATAACGTTGTTAAAGAGAAAATAGCTGCGATTAAAGAAGTTGAAAAAGGAATAAAGAAAAAATCTGAAATTACCAAGGACTTTAGAATTCCTCCTAATACTTTATCAACTTACCTGAAAAAAAAACTTGGCCATGAAGCTTCCTTTTTTTTCAAAACAAGAGACTTTTATTTTTACTTTTTTGATAAATAATTTATTACTTATGTACGTAATCATTAATTTATGAAACTTTTGTTATTGTTTAAATAAAATGTATTTTTTTAAAATTAAAAAATGTGAAAACATGAAGTTCCAGTTTTTACCCCTTAATTTTCAAAAACTTTTGTAATTCGAATTTTGGATAATTCTAACTTTTTTGTCGGTCCCTAGGGGTTCGAATTATCGAAGTTCTACTGTATCTGTTTTACCATATCCGTGAAGGAATACAAATAGCACACCCCCTTACATTATGAAATTCTTGATCGGCCCCATAACACAGTCATACAGAGAGAGGGCTATCAAGAATTTTAATATGTTATTATACCTACTTGCCCCATTAGAACTCTCAAGAGATCCGCGTCACGTTATTTATATATACCTACTTGCCCCATTAGAACTCTCAAGAGATCCGCGTCACGTTATTTATATATAATTTTTAACTTGAGTCATTTCTTGTTTTTGGTTTCTAATAGGATTTATGAAGATTCTTTTATGAATGTAACCTCAATAGCTAGACTACTCAGAAAAGTGCTAAATTCAACTTAGACTCTTGAAAAAAAATGTCCTATTCTGTCATTGTTGGAGCGCATGGGCCTATATAAATAAATTGGGAGGGGGTCTGAAAAAATTTAGGGGGTATGGAATACTGACAATCTAGACCTTAGAATAGTTGGCCAAAAAACGTTATTACACCCCCCCAACAAAAATATTTTTTTCTGAACTAAGTAATAACACATTTTTATCGATTTCGGGGGGGGGCAGCAGTCCCCTCAGCCCCCCCCCTTATATACGCCCATGTTGAAGGGAATTGAATTTCCTACAGAAAAGAGACATTGTGGAAAGGTGTATTTGTTCCGAGACTGTGTAACCGCAGTCTGGGGTCAAAGCGTGACTACAGCTTTGCCGAAAAAGTGAATCTGGTTTTTACCCTTTAGTAAACATTGGGTACATTTCCTGATGCTGTAATAAGGCTCCGATTGCGGTCTTTATTTTATTGGCTTGAAGCGAAAATATTAAAGGTTTTTAATGTGTTTTTTTTTTTCTAAGCCAGCGCTTGCCAAGTAATCAATGAAAATCTAAAGTCTAGTTAAATAAGAAAGCCTTTGCAAAACCTCACGGGACATTACGATAGAAGTTGGTGTTGACCACTCAACATATAAAAACCGGCATTATTTATGTACTAAGCCAATAGCACATTATAAAATAATGGAGTTGTTGTGGTTGAACTAACCAAAGAAAAACTCGAATAATTTTTATTATAATAATAATACCATCTATAAAGGTTTCAAAAATGATCAGTGCTAAAATGTATCTGTCTGTCCGTTTCGCCCCCCCCCTCTCTCTCTCTCCCTGTATATATATATATATATATATATATATATATATATATATATATATATCCGTGTCTCTCTCTCCCCCCACCCCCACTGTATATAGAGCACAAATAATAGATCCCTATTTTTGACTCCTCAACTTATCGATGAGCCTTTTCACGCACTCCTCGATAATACACTTTGGTTATTCTTGGAGGAAGTCTTTTTGTCACAGAGATTGGGAAGCTGGTCCCAAGTTGACGGTTATGCATCCAAAGCGAACACATGATTGAGAAAAGTTTGAATAATTTAAGAAAACACTAATATCAATAATTCATATCTATATGGCTTTTAGTATAGCTCTTAATTTATATGGAAATATTTTAAAGCGGGTGTTTATTATTAGAAAATTAATTTAGATTCTAAAAACGTGGTCGTTATTTAAGTAACATTTTTCAGAAATCCCGAGAACACAGTTTTTCATAATAAAAACCAATAGTTTTTAAAATACACAAAACATTGAATAGCTCTGCTACATGTTGAGATAGAACGCTAATTTCAGCGTCACTGAACAACAAATGATATACAGAATAAACCCCTAAATTTATGACATCTCAATGCGGGACACACTGTCATTTTGTGGGCTTGTTCCTTTTAAAAATCCAGACCGTTCGAGCATTTTGATTAAACTTGGCACATAGGTAGGTCTTGATCTGGGAAGTCTTGTAGGAAAAGTCAAAAACGTCTACCAGCTGTCTGTCTGTATGTTTGTTCCTTAATATATCCACACCGTTCACCACCGATTTTCACCAAACTTGGCACAAAGGTAAGTCTTGATACGCTTTAAGTGTCATACGCTAGGTCAAAAAATGTACCATCTGTTTGTCGGTATGTATGTTCCTTCTACAAATCCACACCGTTTGACCGATTTTGAGCAAAGTTTGCACACAGATAGATCACAATCCCGGGAGTGTCGTAGGCTAAGTCAAAAACGTCTATGAGTTGTCTATGTGTTTGTTTGTTCCTTCTACAAATCCACACCGTTTGACCGATTTTTACCAAACTTGGCACACATGTAATATCACTTATTTGACTCCTAATTAATTTTGGCTTTTCTAGATGACGAAAGTAGATTTAGCATGGCATACTGGGTAAAAGATAGTGCAGCAATAAAAATTAGGATGTGAATATATTCCTTGAACCCTATATGATTGTGTAGTGAAAGGGTTAATACCCCACCTGATTAGAGCTAATAGACAGTAGTGATAACGTGCATAAGAAGGTTGGTGATCTATAGACAGCTGTCTAATTCTGTACCTCTAAATACCTACCTTTCACTTCCTTCTTGCCCCAACATAACCTCCCAGTTACTCCGGGCACTTTCAGCGGTTTATCGCTCTTGAGAAATGTTTCATTCGTCCTTAGATGCATTAATAGTGTTGGTGATTTTTTATGTGGATATCATATCTTACAAAGGTATTTATGGAATAATTTTATTGGTTCTACATAAATTGTTCTGAAATAGGCACTTTTTGTGAAAAGAATCGTATCGATTTGACATTTATGCTCACACATTTGTATTTCCTTGGAGCAAAGACAATTTTAGTTAGGTTTGGAGAAGAACAAGTCATCAAATAAATATTTACTTTCTTAAATATTTCGAAAACTATTGCTACATTGTGGATAGTGAAAAGTAACCATTATAAGGACTAATGAAGTTTTTAATAAAGACGTTCAGGAACATAAAATTAATTGTTGTAATAATATCCCAGCCGGGGTCTCGCGTGGTCTAATGGCTAGCGCCTTGGATTCATAAGCGGGAGATGGTGGGTTTGATTCCCAACCCGGCAGGAATTTTATCATCCCACGGCTCGCTGGTAAAATTTCTCGCTGCACCCTGGATGACGGCGCTAATGACCTAGATGTAGATGCGCCGTAAAAAAAAAAAAAAAAAAAAAAAAAAAAAAAAAAAAAAAAAAAAAAAAAAAAAAAAAAAAAAAAAAAAAAAAAAAAATTCTAGCCAGGAATGAATGTTTCTATTTTCTAGGAGGTACTCGATAACAAATATTTTATTAGTGGACATGAAAAGTTTTCGGATCTTCGTATATTTTCCTAAATATCTGGAAAAGGGTTGGGAAATCGTGGTAAGCGGAACTTGACCATTCGAATGCTTATTAAATTCTTTAGAATAAAGATTCTGAACCAATTTTCGATGATGCAATGAGAGAAATAAGTGCTTAGAACTTTGAAAGTGTTTGTTTTGTTATTTTGAACCGATTTTTGTCCTTGTTTAATTGGTTCTTTTTTTTTTTAAATTGCATTGATCACTGAAATTAGTATTTTAGTAAAAGAAAGCAGGAAAATGTGAAAAGTATTGGTAATAAGTTTGGAATGGGAGTGGCTAATCATAATGGCATATTCTCCTATCTATGTAACCTTCCTCATACTGCTACAACTGAAGATATCGTTATTTCTTATTTTATATCAAAGATTATACCCACGACAGAATGGAATTTTATTCGCCATAAAGTACATATTTGCGATTGATTATAACAGTAAATTGAATTCGCTAGTAAAACAAGAAACTTAAAATGATAGCGAATTTTCGGATGTTTGGAATAGAGCCTGCTGAGCAGAAGTGGAAGAGTGAGTACGTTTTCAGTACATAATTGTATTGACTTATTCAGCCTTCCTCAAGAATGAGGATTAAGAATTATCTGCTTCTCTGTAAGTTGGCTACTGTCAGTTTCCTGTTATTTGTGATGCTAATCTATTCCATTTCATCGAGACAGAGTTGGGCAAACGTTAGCGCGCGCTAAAAGCTGATACCTCTCCGCTAATTTAGCGAAACTGTAGAAAGCCAGCGCTAATAATTAGCGGTTAGCGGCGGCAGTGCGCTAACCGCTAATCTATTTATGAAATATCGTAATTGCTAATAGCTTAAGCTATAGTTACAAGTTCTAACTATAGCAATTACGATATTTCATAAATAGATTAGCGGTTAGCGCACTGCCGCCGCTAACCGCTAATTATTAGCGCTGGCTTTCTACAGTTTCGCTAAATTAGCGGAGAGGTATCAGCTTTTAGCGCGCGCTAACGTTTGCCCAACTCTGCATCGAGATGTACGGAACCGCGCTAAGATGACGCAGTTCCTGCGAGTCGGACTTTTTACTGTCGGAACTGTTTATATTAAAACCTTTTCAAATGACACTACGAAATACAAGGTTATGAAAACGCTCTGAGATTACACATTTTCTGCGAGTCGGATTTTATTTATTTTAACATCCGTGAATACGGGCCGAGTAATTTGCAATGAACATCCGTGAATACGGGCCGAGTAATTTGCAATGAACATCCGTGAATACGGGCCGAGTAATTTGCAATGAACATCCGTGAATACGGGCCGAGTAATTTGCAATGAACATCCGTGAATACGGGCCGAGTAATTTGCAATGAACATGAATAGAAATCATATAGATGAATTTTAAGAAGATGAAGATTATTCAAAATCATATTCAGGAAATTAAGTAATGAAGATTGGACGCCATTTGTAATATTCCATGACATTCGGTTACAGAATTTACAATGCAAATACATAACTTGTTATTGTTGGAAGAATGATCATTTACTGCCCCCCCCCCCCTAGATTTTAATCGTAATGGCGTTTGAAAAGTTTTCAATCTATTTTGTTCTGCGTCACATTCCCTTTGCTATTTAATAGTCCTGTTAGAACCATTAAATGCTGACATCTTTCCGATTAGCTTATAATTTCCATTATGGGAACATGTTGTTAGATGGATCTATTATTTAGGTGTTGTCTTTTTGCAAGGAGCACGTTTGCAAAACAAACAACCCATTAATGTTTGCTCACGAAGGAATTGTTGATCGTTTTGTATTTCCCCGATGCCTGAGGCTAAGACCGCACACAGGAGCAGAGGTCAACAACTGCCGGTTTCTGGCTTTGTTTGGAAACGAAGATCGGAAGGCTTCTGTCAGGCACGACTTAAAATCATGTCCGACACTCCTGTTGCGGCCGGTTTAGATTCTTCTCAAACAACTGCCTTCTGATCAAATTTACAAATTTCATTATTTTTCATTCATTACACGACAATAATAAAATAAAGAAATACATAAGCAATATTTTTATTGTTATACCGCTTCGGAATTATTAAGGGGAATCATTAAAATGGGGGCGCTGCGCCTGACGAACGGAAGCCCATTTTTTCACGTGGCAATTTTTAATCTAGAACTAAAAACTAAAATTACTTTGAACGAAGAATGTTAAATCTAGTAACTTAAGTAGTATTTTTAAGAAATATTAATTTTTTTCGAATTTTGGTCATAAAATCGTAATACGAATGGAAGAATTCCTTCATACTTTTCTAGCAATTATCATTAGGAGTCTGCAGTTAAAATTTAAGGTTGATCGGTTTGAAAATTAAAAGTACTAGTGTGTCTCCCGATTTGAGAAACATAGTTTTGAGAAAAAAATTTCATAAAAAAAAGGAACAACCCCTTAGACGAGTAGCTAGCGTCTTGGAGTCTCATTTGAGAACAACAAACTACTAAATTCCCTCCAGTTATTTCTTATGCCGTTGACAAATATGAACTTACCTCAATATCTCAACCTTTTTTAAAGTATTTAAGAAAATATTCAAAAATCCCAAACATAAAAAAATGTATGACAATGAAAAATGAATGAATGAAAAAAAAAACAAACTTTATTCTGGGATTTCGTCCCATATGAATAAAATTAAATATATACGGTCGTATAAACAAATTTAACCTAAAAATATGACTATAAATAAAGAAAAACAAAAGGAGAAAAAAGGAATACAAATATTATTAGTGAAGTCTTAAATAATAAAATAAAACATAAGTAAATAAGTACATAAATTATAATTGGATTGGAGCAATGATGATACAATGTTCAATATGAGAATATAATTAAATAGTTTAAAATAAATAATTAAATAAATATTAAAAAAAAAAAAAAAATATTAAAGAAATGGGGGCTATAAAAGGATATGAATAAAAATAAATGCATAAAGAAGACAACAACATAATTTACGAAGCTAGACTGGTCTTCCTGGTGGTGAAATCTTAAAAAGCGTCTTCCTTATATAATGTAATGTAATTATCTTATTTTGGAGATGTCAAACATGAGAAAATATTTTTAAATTAATGCACCCTTTCTGATTACCCAAACAGATAATTAGCTACTTATATTCACTTTGGTCGAAAACGGTTAAAGATAATTCCCTAAAAACGGTTTCATTCGTTTCTCTGCGTTAGAAAATCCATAAAATGAGTTGGGGTTTCGAACCGAAATGAAAAGAACGATCAACAAAAAATATCGATTTCACGATAACTCACAATTATCTACAAAATTCCTATTTAATCTGGATTCGAATCGATTCTCACTCTAGAATCGACCTAAATAAGTCGATTTTAATATTTGATAATATGGAAAATATATCTGTAACCTAAAAGCAGAAATTTGTAAGACTATTTTTTATCAAATCTATATATAAAAAAATCACGTGTCTGTCCGTTTTTCTGTTTGTTTGTTCCTTATACAAATCTACACCGTTTGACCGATTTTGACCAAACTTGGAATAATGGTAGGTCTTGATACGAGAAATCTCCTAGGCTAGGTCAAAAAATCTACCAGCTGTCTGTCTGTATGTTTGTCCCTTATACAAATCCACACCGTTCGTCCGATTTTGACTAAACTCGGTACACATGTAGATCTTAATCTGGGGAGTGTCGTAGGCTAAGTCAAAAACGTCTTATAGCTGTCTCTCTGTATGCTTGTCCCTTATAAAAATCCACACCGTTCGTCCGATTTTGACTAAACTCGGTACACAGGTAGATCTTAATCTGGGGAGTGCCGTAGGCTAGGTCAAAAAATCTACCAGCTGTCTGTCTGTATGTTTGTCCCAATTTTTACGAAACTTGGTATACATGTATGTCTTGATACGGGGGGTGTTACAGGTTAGGTCAAAGTCGTCTAGGACTCACAGTTGGGAGGCCACGGGTTCATAACAGTTACAGATTCGTGTTATTAGATTTTAATAATACTTATTTGGTTTCTAATTTATTTAGGCTTTTCTATATGCAGAAAGTAGGTGAAGCATGGCACGCCGGGTAACGGCTAGTCTACTATATATTTGTCAAATACCACTCACTCACTGACTCATCTATCAACGCCCAGCCCAAACCGCTCGACAGAAAATTTTGAAATTTTGCATGGACACTCCCTATATAACGTAGGCGCTCGCTAAGAAAGGATTTTTTGATATTCGTATTTTTAAGCATTTTTAGGGGGGTTTAAAGTTTGAGTTGGTTAGAGAAGGCAAGCCTAGGCAGCCTGCGTTGCTAGGACGATAATGAACAGCTGTTACCTTACATTATCTATCTCATAGTTTTATTTCTAATTGAAGGGTGGTAACCTATAGATAACCCGTCCTAAAATTCCTAGTTAATAATAAATGGACGTTAAAATTTAAATTAAATTAATTTCTAATTGAGGTTAATTTCAACTATGATGGCAGACCTTGAATTACTAGAAATTAACTGTCCCTCATAGAGTTTAATTGCGTTTCTTTTCTGCCTGTCCCCGTCAGATAGGCTTGCCATATTTTTGGAGAGTTAAACCGGACACATTAATTTGGGATGAGCATACCAGGTGGGGGGGGGATAAAAAGAGTACAAATTATAAGCAAAATGGTTGGTGAGTTTTAAGCCTAGCAACTAACGGGAAGGGGGAATCCTAAACTGTTAGTCTAAACCAAACCTTAAAAATAAGAACGGAACTTTTTTTGCTACTTGATTTTCTTAAAACAATCTCTCAGCCAAATAGTAGTGTATGGCAGCTGGCAGCGCTGTGCAGGTAGTTCCAGCGTTTTACAGTTAGATTACTTCTCATTTCTTTGACACTGTGAGCAGTAGTAAAAATGTTAATTGTAGAAAAGCAACCGATTTAAAAAAGATTCTTATATACATGAATTCATTACTTTTTACATCTTACAGCCTTTTCCGGGACATTGATAAAACCGGGCGGGACACCGAAACAACTGCAAAATACCGGGACAGTCCCGGTCAAACCGTGATGTATGGCATATCCTTAGGTTTTCCAGGCAAGGTAATAATATCCGGAACCCTTGCACAGCCCAGTGTTGGGCAAAACTAACGTTAGTAAACTAAACTAACGTTAGTTTTCTCTAACTAAAACTAAACTAATGTTATATTTTTAGTTTTAGTTTTAGTTTAGTTTTAGATTTGTATAATTATTAATCATATGGACTCCATTTTTAGTAATGCAATTAGTTTAGTTTAGTAATAGAGACCTAAATTTGTAATTTTAGTTTACTTTTAGTTTTTAGTTAACTAATTTAGTTTATCAAAGAACATATGTTTTCAAATTACGAGAAAAAGCCAACATTTCTTATTCTTAAGCAAGTTCTATTAGTTTTAATAATTTACTTAATTATCGAAATAACATATGATTTATATTAATTCATGTTATTTTAGTAAAACTAAACTAAACTAAATTTTTAGTTTAGTTTTTAGTCAATTCCCAAAGATTTAGTTTTAGTTTTAGTTTAGTTAAAATCCATTAATTAGTAAAATTTTAGTTTTAGTTTTTTTTTAGGTTGAAATTTTTAGTTTAGTTTTAGTTTATTCCAAAAAGTGAATTTAGTTTTAATTTTAGTTTTTAGTTTTGCCCAACATTGGCACAGCCTCCTCGCCTATAACCTTGGTAATACTCCTAAATATATTGGGTGTTACCATTTGACTTCTTGGAAACATAAACTTTTAAATTTTAACGCCCATTGAATAAAATATAGTATGACGGGAACCGTTCTGTAATAAACTGCATAGAATTGTATAGTAACGGAATTTTAATGATACATTATTTAACACAATAAAATAACTACTTATCTGCCGTGACGAAGCACGGGTATTCAGCTAGTTTAATATATAATGAAACTAATACTGTTGCATTCAATCCAAATATATGGGTATTACTACTTATACATATATCTTTATCAAATCTGAAAAAAATAATAATAATAGAGAAAAATGGTTATACAAATAAGAGCACTGTTTGAAACCTTATTTTTATTATATTCCCTTCTTCCCCCTAGTTGTAGAAACGGAAGGTATTGAGTGGTTGTATAATGTTATTGTTGTATTAAAAGTCTGTTACTGAACATAGGACACTGTTCTGTAAATTTCTTCTCCGATCAAATAAATGAGAATCCTTCAGAACTGAGATTGAATAACCCGAGGTGAGATCAAGTATTTGAATATCTGAAATAAAAAAACACTTTTTTTTTACGGTATTTTAGAGAGATCGATTATTTAAAAAATCGGCCCTTGAAGATCGATTTTTTGAAAAGATCGGCCCTTGAAGATCGATTTTTTGAAAAGATCGGCCCTTGAAGATCGATTAAAAAAATCTATATATCGTGTCTTTTAAAAGATACCACAAACCTATTCGCGCGAAAAGGTTTACAAACATATCCCTTGAGGAGAATATGATTTGAAATGCTTAGAGTGCGAAGTTCATGAACATAACCTTACATCAGTAGAGTCTAGATTGAGAATAAACATAGTAAATCCAATTTGGCGGATATAAATCAGCTGATCGTGAAATGCTTACAGTGCTAAGTTCATGAATATAACCTTACATCAGTAGAGTCTATATTGATAATTAACATAGTAAATCCAATATGGCGGATATAAATCAGCTGATCGTGAAATGCTTACAGTGCTAAGTTCATGAACATAACCTTACATCAGTAGAGTCTAGATTGAGAATAAACATAGTAAATCCAATATGGCGGATATAAATCAGCTGATCATGAAATGCTTACAGTGTTAAGTTCATGAACATAACCTTAGATCAGTAGAGTCTAGATTGAGAATAAACATAGTAAATCCAATATGGCGGATATAAATCAGCTGATCGTGAAATGCTTACAGTGCTAAGTTCATGAACATAACCTTACATCAGTATAGTCTAGATTGAGAATAAACATAGTATATCCAATATGGCGGATATAAATTAGCTTATCGTGAAATGCTTGCAGTGCTAAGTTCATGAACATAACCTTACATCAGTAGAGTCTAGATTGAGAATAAACATAGTAAATCCAATAAGGCGGATATAAATCAGCTGATCGTGAAGTGCGGGAATTGATTCCCAGCCTTTATTATCAAGATAATATGAAACGGTTTACTACATACTTGAGGATCCCAGAATAACCAGTGGCCACTTAACAGGTAATTCGAGATCCGCACGACTTTATAAATAAAACCAACCATAAACAACAGTAATCATACATTTTACTACTTCAAGTAGATATCATATCCTCCACGGGAATTCCTGGGATAATGGCGATCTTTGTTTATTCACGAAGAATAGTTTTGCATTCTCATCCTTCTCTGGCCAATTATTACAACAAGACGTGACAAAAGTTTATTTCTTTTTAACATTATTAAAATGTATTTTATTGTGGCTATTTCCTTTGGGCTAATAATAGGATTTGAAGACCCATCATTTTCTTTATAACCCATTTGAGTAATTGGTTTTTTAAATTGTTTCTTTACTTAGATCAATCAATCTTGAGTGTTTAGTGTTGATTTAATTTGGATGTAACATTATCTTTGTATTATAGTCTTTAGCACTTCACCATCTAAAGCTAAATTGTTTGTGTACATAGCAAATGGCTAAATTATCGGGTAGAAAGATTGAAGTTCTTTTTGTTCCTAGGATAATATTTTAAACCGACGCTTTTGGAAATAATGTGGATTTTTTTAATTATTGTTTTTAATTAGGCTAAAAAAACGTTTCCGCCCACCTGAATAATTGTAGTTTTCATTCAATAAAATATTTAATAATCAAACATTAACTCGCATAGGCGGTACATATCTATGTATATAAAAATCACGTGCCTGTCTGTTTTTCTGTTTATCTGCTTATTTGTTTGTTTGTTTGTTCCTTATACAAATCCACACCGTTTGACCGATTTTGACCAAACTTGGCACACAGGTAGGTCTTCATACAGGAAGTCTCTTAGGCTAAGTCAAAAATTTCTACGAGCTGTCTGTCAGTATGTTTGTTCCTTATACAAATCCACGTCATTTGAAAGATTTTGACCAAACATGGCACACAGATAGGTCGTGATACGGGGAGTGCCACAGGCTTGGTGAAAAACGGCTACCAGCTGTCTGTCAGTATGTTTGTTCCTTATACAAATCCACGTCATTTGAAAGATTTTGACCAAACATGGCACACAGATAGGTCGTGATACGGGGAGTGCCATAGGCTAGTTGAAAAACGGCTACCAGCTGTCTGTCAGTATGTTTGTTCCTTGTGCAAATCCACACCGTTTGGCCGATTTTGACCAAACGTGGCACACAGGTAGGAAGAGTCATAGGCCAGGTTAAAATCGTCTATCACGATTCGTCTAGTTCGTAGATCTCGAGTTCGAAACAATGAACTCAGATTGTTACAGATTTGCGTTATTAGAGTTTAATATTAATTATTTGGTTAATGTATCGTGTTAACACACACAGACAAATACACATATCTATATAATTGTTCTTTATAATATTTACGTTGTATTTCCTACATCCCGCGATGGGTTTGCTAAGGAAGAACCAGTAAGTTGATCAGTAAGGGGGCGCCTACACTGGACTCGTTCCGATCCGATCCAATCCGATGGCCACCGATTCTCGGCCATCCAAAAATGTTTGCTTCTAGACCGATTTTGGACCGACGATGCAAAATGGCGCCAAACCACATATTGTGTTTCAAATAGGTCTACAGGTTCTAAATCTTAACAGATTTCAATGCATTTTTTTTAAATCAAAGGAAACCAAATTTAGAACAACTTCACACAATTCACATTTTTGCTTTTTGTTCCCCTTTTATATTAAATTTCGTGCAAAAATGTTTATAACCATCCAGCGTCTATAACCTTCCAATGCTTATAACCTTCTAGTTACCATTCTTATAAATAATTTTACAATATGAATACCAATACTTCTCTTACCTCCAACATTCAACCTGATCGAAGGTTTCTATGCTTATTAGATGGTATTTCTTAAATTAATCACTCATTTTCACTACGAGGTCATTACTGACGAGCTGTGGCTAAATCGGATCGGATCGGTTCGAGACCAATGTAGGCACCCACGTCGGCCGCTGCCGATGAAACGAAATCGGATCGGGAGAAATACGGGTACAGCCTGTAGGTGCAGCCTTAGTTGTGTAGAAAGCTCTGATAGGCCTAGAACAGCCTTTAGCTAGATCAGGTCTATTCGAGTAGGCAGTTCTAGTTCCAATATGGAGCTGGTCTGTGGTGATGCAAACATCTTCAAAAGGACTCTGTTTATAAACGCATTCACTCCGGTGCTGGATTCTCTGGTGTATAATACATTTTTTTTTTTTTTTTTTTTTTTACTCCGTTTATTATTCTGAACCATTCTTCCATCCTTCTACCTTTGATAAGGTGTTAGATACTTATGAAGAAATGGCTTCATACCTCGGCTTGTGCAGAAGGAGGAGCGAATGATTTTTACAAAGTCAGTATATTTTGAACACGGTTAAACGTAACAAATAGGCAACATTTATAATGGTAATTTCAAAATCCCAATTTTTCAGAAAAAGAGAATTGCCAGGCTCGGATTTAAATTCCCCTTTTATGCTCACAAAGTAACTCCCAAAGTATACGGGACCGGTTTTTATGAGACTTTGTAACGTATATTTATTAAAGCACTAGCTATTACCTGGCGTGCCATGCTACACCTACTTTCAGCATCTAGAAAAGCAATAAGAAAATTAGAAGGTAAATAAGTAATATTTAAATCTAATAACGCAAATCTGTAACTACTTGTGTTCTTAGTTTCAAACCCATGACGTCCGAACGATTTTGGCCTAGCGTATGACACTCCCCACATCAAGACCTATCTGTGTTCAGTGTTTGGTCAAAAGGCGTGTATTTGTATAAGGAAAAAACATTCCTTTTACATTTTACAAATCCCCGCCGTTTGACCGATTTTGACCAAATTTGGCACACAGATAGGTCTTGATACGATGAGTGTCATAGGCTAGTTCAAAAACCTCAACCAGCTGTCTGTCTGTATGTTTGTTCCTTATACAAATCCACTCTGCTCGACTAATTTTAACCAAAGTTGGCACACATGTAGGTCTTGATTCGGGGATAATCATAGGCTAGGACAAATCGTCAAGGACTCACGGTTCAGAGGTACCGGGTAGGAAACTATGAACAGAAGTAGTTACAGATTTGCGTTATTATATTTTAATATTACTTATTTGGATTATAATTTATTTTTGCTTTTCTAGATGCAGAAAGTAGGTGTAGTATGGCACGCCGCACAGTGGTCAAAAACCGCCTGAAAGCGCTCAAAACTCAATAACATTTGATATTGTTGATTTAGAAACCTGAAATTACAATATTTCAAGTAGGACACGATTTTTCTCTCGGATCACTTCAAACATTTTTTGCAGTCAACACTGACTTGAGTACTGCAAAAAAAATCCATCTTCGATTTGATTCCAATGTTTACATAGAAATAACGCGCGTCTGTCTTACCGAGTTCGTTCACGTCTAGCACCGAAGTAGGCAGACTTATGCAGCTAATTTCAGTCTGGTGTCTTTCTTTACATGCCCACGGAATATTTAAGCCCGAAATTAGAGACTTATGCAGCTAATTTCAGTCTGGTGTCTTTCTTTAAATGCCCACGGAATATTTAAGCCCGAAATTAGAGAGACGCAAAAGCTATATGACAAAACGAAATTTGATACGCGTTATTTTTTTACTTTTTCAGAATCCTCGTCCATGAAGGCGATTCGAAAAATGCAAACATATTTTTTTTTTGCCCTTCGAACATCCCATTAAAACAAGAAAAACATGCGTCAACCTTATCGATCTGAAAAAGTAAAGTTAAAGGAACGATTTTGGTACATGAGGATTTGGGAAATTTTCTTCGTTTCTAGTACTTCAATGATTAACCACCGTCCTGCAATCAACGGTGGGGGCCTAAAACTCAAGAAATGGCACTCTCACAAGGTATTTAACATATATTTAAGGCAAATGGGTTCGGAGAAAATTCTTCAAAAAATCAAGTTTTGAGCGCTTTTTGACTATTTTGGACCACTGTGCGCCGGGTAACAGCTAGTGTTTCATCAAAATCGGCTCCGGATAGTTGGGTATGTTCCCTTGTAAGTCTCTAAGATTTTTGTAGTCTTTTACACTATCTATTCCAACTCCGTATTCCTCGTTCTGACAAAATATCACCCCACCACCAAGTTCAACAAGTCCATTTTGGACCACTGTGCGCCGGGTAACAGCTAGTGTTTCATCAAAATCGGCTCCGGATAGTTGGGTATGTTCCCTTGTAAGTCTATAAGATTTTTGCAGTCTTTTACACTATCTATTCCAACTCCGTATTCCTCGTTCTGACAAAATATCACCCCGCCACCAAGTTCAACAAGTCCATTTTGGACCACTGTGCGCCGGGTAACAGCTAGTGTTTCATCAAAATCGGCTCCGGATAGTTGGGTATGTTCCCTTGTAAGTCTCTAAGATTCTTGTAGTCTTTTACACTATCTATTCCAACTCCGTATTCCTCGTTCTGACAAAATATCACCCCACCACCAAGTTCAACAAGTCCATTTTGGACCACTGTGCGCCGGGTAACAGCTAGTGTTTCATCAAAATCGGCTCCGGATAGTTGGGTATGTTCCCTTGTAAGTCTCTAAGATTTTCGTAGTCTTTTACACTATCTATTCCAACTCCGTATTCCTCGTTCTGACAAAACATCACCCCACCACCAAGTTCAACAAGTCCATTTTGGACCACTGTGCGCCGGGTAACAGCTAGTGTTTCATCAAAATAGGCTCCGGATAGTTGGGTATGTTCCCTTGTAAGTCTATAAGATTCTTGTAGTCTTTTACACTATCTATTCCAACTCCGTATTCCTCGTTCTGACAAAATATCACCCCACCACCAAGTTCAACAAGTCCATTTTGGACCACTGTGCGCCGGGTAACAGCTAGTGTTTCATAAAAATCGGCTCCGGATAGTTGGGTATGTTCCCTTGTAAGTCTATAAGATTCTTGTAGTCTTTTACACTATCTATTCCAACTCCGTATTCCTCGTTCTGACAAAATATCACCCCACCACCAAGTTCAACAAGTCCATTTTGGACCACTGTGCGCCGGGTAACAGCTAGTGTTTCATAAAAATCGGCTCCGGATAGTTGGGTATGTTCCCTTGTAAGTCTATAAGATTCTTGTAGTCTTTTACACTATCTATTCCAACTCCGTATTCCTCGTTCTGACAAAATATCACCCCACCACCAAGTTCAACAAGTCCATTTTGGACCACTGTGCGCCGGGTAACAGCTAGTGTTTCATAAAAATCGGCTCCGGATAGTTGGGTATGTTCCCTTGTAAGTCTATAAGATTCTTGTAGTCTTTTACACTATCTATTCCAACTCCGTATTCCTCGTTCTGACAAAATATCACCCCACCACCAAGTTCAACAAGTCCATTTTGGAAATATAGTACGGTTTAATTTTTCCAAAATGCAACGTACGAGATTAAAATGCCTTTTAGCGCGGTTCCTCCCTCCCCCATAGGGAGGAACCCCGCTTATAAGGTTGATACAATGAAACAATCCGGAAGTGCCGACTAGAAAATTTTGCGTTTCAGAACCCCTAGAGACCGAAAATGATGGTGGTTCAAATTTGTATATATATATATATGTATATATTTATATATATATATATATATATATATATATATTTGTCTGTTCGCTCTCTAGCTCGAAGACGAATGGTCCGATTTTGATGAAATTTGGTACAACAATCCGTCGTCCAATTTGAAAGGTCAAGTTCGTTAACCAGCGAAATCCGCCTACCGGAAGATGGCGTTTGGGGCGAAATTCGCGCAAAAAAAATCGTAACGCTTACGTTTTTGAGTTCATAAGCTTCTAAGTACTCGTTTTATATGATTCCTGGGCTAGGAAAACGAATGAAACCATTTTCAAGGCGATAGCTTTAACCGTTTTTGAGAAAATTGGAAAAATATTTTTTGAATACCGTTTTTGGTTTGGGTACTTAGAATCATGGGATTCAGTTGAAACTTTATCTGCATGTTCTACTTTCATTAAAACTAATATGTTGAAAGTTTTGTTACGTTTGGAGTTAAGGAAGGGTTAGAATAAAATATTTTATGAACAGACATGAAAAGTTTTGGGAAGTTCGTGTACTTTCATTAATATCTCGAACACGGTTGGGAAATCGTGGTAAGTGGATAGAAACTATTTGAAAGCTTACTAAATTCTCTACAAAAAAGATTCTAAAACTATTTTTAGCGCGGTTCCTCCCTCCCCCATAGGGAGGAACCCCGCTTATAGGGTTGATACAATGAAACAATCCGGAAGTGCCGACTAGAAAATTTCGCGTTTCAGAACCCCTAGAGACCGAAAATAACGGTGGTTAAAATTTGTATATATATATATATGTATATATTTATTTATATATATATATATATATATATATATTTGTCTGTTCGCTCATTTCTGGCTTCCCTGATGGTCCGATTTTGATGAAATTTGGTACAAAAATCCGTCGCACAATTTGAAAGGTCAAGTTCGTTAACCAGCAGAATCCGCCCACTGGAAGATGGAGTTTGGGGCGAAATTCGCGCAAAAAAAATCGTAACGCTTACGTTTTTGAGTTCATAAGCTTGTAAGTACTCGTTTTATAGGCTTCTTGGGCTAGGAAAACGAATGGAACCATTTTCAATGCGATAGCTTTAACCGTTTTCGAGAAAACTGAAAAAATAATTTTTGAATGCCGTTTTTGGTTTGGGTACTTAGAGTCATGGGATTCAGTTGAAACATTTACTGCATGTTCTACTTTCATTAAAACTAATATGTTGAAAGTTATGTTACGTTTGGAGTTAAGGAAGGGTTAGAATAAAATATTTTATGAACAGACATGAAAAGTTTTGGGAACTTCGTATACTTTCATTAATATCTCGAACACGGTTGGGAAATCGTGGTAAGTGGATAGAAACTATTTGAACGCTTACTAAATTCTCTACAAAAATGATTCTAAAACTATTTTTGATTAGGTTATGTCAATCGGAGAAATAAGTGCTTAAAACTTCAAATACGTCTGTTTTGTTCTTATGAACGGGGTTTTGTCGTTCTTTTTGTAATTTTTGTCTCTTTCCCTTGGTTTTTTATTGCTTTTTATTTTTGTAATTTATTATGTTAGGAAAATGTATTTGTTTGTAAAACAGTATAGGAAACATGAGACCAATTTTCTGTTGCTAGAAATAATGAAAATTTTGGGAACTTCGTATACTTTCATTAATATCTCGAAAACGGTTCAAAATCTTGGGAAGCGAAAGGTTACCATTCGAAAGCTTACTAAATGGTCTACAAAAAATGTTCTGACGAAAGTTTTAATTGGGCGATGTCAATCAGAGAAATAAGTGCTTAAACCATTAAAGTAATTGATTTCTTTTATTCTAACGGTTTTTTTGTCTGTTTTTTTTTCCTATTTTTTCATTGCTTATAGTTGGATAATGTATTTGACAATAAAATAGATTAATTAAAATAAGAAAAACAATTCGAACAGGTAGATATCGAAAATAGCTGTGCTTCAAATTAGAATCTATTGTTGAGTAATTATATGAATCTTTGGATAATAATTCCAATAGTTAAAATTATAACTAAATTGGAAAATATGTATTTAATAGAACTCATTAAACCTTTTACAGAGAACTCTATTTTTTATTTTAATTTTATTGATCAACAGGTCTTTGCATATATTTAAAAACTCTGTTGATATAACCTCTATATCGTTTTTGTTTGATTCAATAATAAGAAATCCATTTTTCAATGATTTTATGTTTTTAGGCCAATCTATAATTCCTATGGGTTAATATGTTTTTTAAATTGAAGCTTTAAAGCCTCAACAGGAATATTTGTGTAATCACCCTTCACAGTTAATTTATTAGAATCATGAGTGACCGTTTTTGTGTTACAACTAACAATCTTTGAAAACGAAGTTTGACTATCCTTGTTATTGTTATTTTCCTTCTGTTTGGCCGAGATTTTCTATTCATGATCTAATTCTCCATGAATTTTTTGACTAGATCAAGAACCTATTTTAAGCACTCTAAATTCCTTAATTTAATTGAGGAAGTTCATCAAGCTTGATATAATCACTTTTGGGTTAATACGGGTGGTCTATACCGAGTCCTTTGTTTGTAAACACAAAGAGCCTTCTGAGTAACGGTAAAGGGCAGTAAAAGTATATGACTACCTGGAAGCAGACCCTGCGTACAGAGAATTGCAATACGAGACATTCTCATTCTTCCTTTCACCAGCTCCCATGTAACACCTTAGATCTGTTTATTTTGTTAGCGCGGTTCCTCCCTCCCTTCATAGGGAGGAACCCCGCTTATAAAATTGATCTCATGAAACAATCCGGAAGTGCCGACTAGAAAATTTCGCGTTTCAGAACCCTTAGAGACCGAAAATAACGGTGGTTCAAATTTGTGTATATATATATATATATATATATATATATATATATTTGTCTGTTATTTGAAAGGTCAAGTTCGTTAACCAGCAAAATCCGCCCACTGGAAGATGGCGTTTGGGGCGAAATTCGCGCAAATAAAATCGCAACGCTTACATTTTTGAGTTCATATGCTTGTAAGTACTCGTTTTGTAGGCTTCTTGGCCTAGGAAAACGAATGAAACCGTTTTTAAGGCGATAGCTTTAACCGTTTTCGAGAAAATTGGGAACATAGTTGCTGAATAGCGTTTTAGGTTTTGGTACATAAAATCATGGGATTCAGTTGAAACATTTTTTGCATGTTCAAATTTTATCAAAACTAATATCTTAAACCTTTGGTTACGTTTGGAGTTAAGGAAGGGTTAGAATAAAATATTTTATGAACAGACATGAAAAGTTTTGGGAACTTCATATATTTTCATTAATATCTCGAACACGGTTGGGAAATGTTCATAAGTGGATAGAAACTATTTGAAAGCTTTCTAAATTCTCTACAGAAAAGATTCTGAAACAAGTTTTGATTAGGTGATGTCAGTCGAAGAAATAAGTGCTTAAAACTTCAAATACGTCTGTTTAGTTCTTATGAACGGGTGTTGGTCGTTCTTTTTGTCTCTTTCCCTTAGTTTTTTATTGATTTTTATTTTTGTAATTTCTTATGTTAAGAAAATGTATTTGTGTGTAAAACAGGATAGGTAAAATGAGACCAATTTTCTATAGCTAGAAATAATGAAAAGTTTTGGGAACTTCGTATACTTTCATTAATACCTCGAAAACGGTTGAAAATCTTGGGAAGCGAAAGGTTACCATTCGAAAGCTTACTAAATGCTCTACAAAAAATGTTCTGACAAAAGTTTTAATTAGACTATGTCAATCGGAGAAATAAGTGCTTAAAACATTAAAGTAATTGATTTCGTTTATTCGAACGTTTTTTTTTGTCTGTTTTTATTCCTTATTATTTCTTAATTGCTTATAGTTGGATAATGTATTTTACAATGAAACTGGTTAAGTAAAATAACAAAACAATTTATTGTTAGAAATATAGCTTTCCTAGATTCCAAGACCTTGTAACTAGCGGGACCCTTTCTAGTGTTGACCGACCCTTCCACGTAAGATCGTAAATCAAGACCTTTCAAGACTGGTGGAACCAAAATAATAACTGCTTCTATTTTAATCTTCAGGCGATTCGCCAAAGTTGCGAAGCCTTATCAATAAATAAATATTTTAATCTTTCCAAATTACACTAGGGATAAGAAAGGAACCGCGCTAAGATGATGCAGTTCCTGCGAGTCGGACTTTTTAGACCGAGAGCTGACAACGCACTTTTCATGAAGTGTTTTATGCACCCTGAAATTTTGCTATAATATACCACTTGGGTAGACAAGAAGGTATATATGTGTTTCCTGGACTTACCTTGGTGCACCAGGTACTGCGCATAGGGGAAAGGTGCAAAACAATATTGCCTAAAAGTAGAGTTTTATTCAAAAGCCAACTATTTTTAATGAAATAAATGGCAAAATAAGGCAATTTTCAAATTTATAATAAATAAGGCAGGCACTTTTAAGGGGGTTAAAATGATAATAATAAAAAAAAACTAAGTATCTAGTTTATATTTTTAATAATTAATGAAGTGCTTTATTCACGTTGCGATTTAAACAGCGTCTTCAATAAACATATTTGAAAATGATTGCAAAAGGGCAGACACTTTTGTGGGGTTTAATTATTAGAAAACATGAAAATATGAGTGTATGACACGACTGCGCAGTGTTGGTTGTTTTCTGTGCTCTCATTGGTTCTTGCTCACATGATCTTGTACAGCTGTTCCGGTTTAATGGCAGCGAAAAGAAAACTCTCATTTTATATTAGAATAAAAACAATTAATTTTTTTTTTTTTTTACGTGTTATACGCCTTAAAACTGTCTGCCATGTTTATTATTCATTGTAAAATTGTCTTAATTTTACAATAAAGATAGTTGCCTTCTGAATAAAACTCTATTTTCGGGCAATATTGTTTTGCACCTTTCCTCTATGCGCAGTACCTGGTGCACCAAGGTATGTCCAGGAAACACATATTTACCTTCTTATCTACCTAAGAGGTATATTATAGCAAATTTCAGGATGCATAAAACACTTCATGAAAAGTGCGTTGCTGGCTCTCGGTCTATTTGATTTATATATCTTCCTTTAGCTTGTTCATTGCGCATTTATGGTTCACTATATTGCGGAATGTTGTCCAACTCGCAGATAACTATCCATGGTCTGACTGTCATCCTGGAAATGGCTTCTCACGAACTAAATCATTATAAGATGAATAGCCTATGCTAATTGTACCATTACTTTCATTGAATCTGGTTCATGGTTTACTTCCTAGCTTTAGATTTACTCTGCTGTGTACTTCATGATAATATCAGATGAATTGCGTTCTAGGAAAGATTTGAATTCCAAACAGGAATAGCTTCTCAGCAAACATTTACAATGAGGTGAAATATCCTTGGTTTAAATGCTTGAAAGTGCCATTAGTCGAGGGCTCATTTTGTTTGGATGTTGAGAGGAGGAACGCTAATTTTTGTGGAATATCTTCAGAACAACTCAAATAACAATAATTGCGTACATAGAAAAATTTCAGCATTTTTTATTTTATTTAAAAAATAAAACCCCTCAAAAAACAGGTTTTTACGTTGTTCTTGAAACTCACAGCTCTGAAATTACACATGCCAGAGATCCTTACAAGAGATCAAAATATTTGGAATGAAATTCTATATTTTTTTCTATTATTTAGAACCGTTAAAATAGATTCATGGTTTCGCAAAATAACAATAAGTTTGAAATGAAGAATAAAGAATAGACATGTTAGATATTTTTTTAAAAAAATATCAGTTTAATAGGTTTTGCATAATGATTTGGCATTCAAGGTACCACTAAAAACATGAAAATATTTCAAATCTTGCAGAATCCAAACGAAGCACTTCACACGTTTGATATATATATATATATATATATATATATATATATATATATATATATATATATATATATATATATATATATATTGTTAAACTTAATGCACCAAACATTTTACAGATTAAAAATAGGTCTATTTGGACGGCTTCAGGAATTGTTTGAAGCTATTAAAAAAGTTAATACCTTTATAAATTCTTAACGACATAGAGATTAGTAATCGGCATTAGAAAGTTATAAAAATACGCTTGATTTGTCTGCAGATCTCAGGATCTACTGAAAAGAATTAAATGAAATGGTTAATTGCTTATAAGGTGATTTTTTTTATTCTTTATAATTAAATTTTGATGCAAAAGTTTAAATAAATTCTTATAAGGTTTTTTACATTTCGATCTCAGGATAGGTTCACCCTTTTTATAAAGAAATAAAGGTTCTCACGTTTATCTGGATCGGTGGAATTTTACAACGATTTTTCGGGTTAACGAACTCATTAAAGTTCTTGGCTTTTAATTAATTTTGTATTTTTAATAATCCGCGTTGTAGAGAAATTGTTATGGACAACACTCAGCCACATATGACTGGTTCAATAATATTCCAACAAAAAGTGAAAACATAAAAATCTGTCCCTTAACAGGCTACGAGGACTCAGATACTGTAGAGGTATCTGATTCTTGACTATGCGGAAGCTAGTGAGATAGTGCGGTCAGTACTATGTTCGGGCCTCCTGATTGTCTACTCGCTGGTACCCATTACAACGTGGAATCCTCTTCGCACCCTCTAACGGCAAAAATAGAAGATAAAATCTTTTGTGCAATTCTGATATTTGGACTTGGGTTCAACAGAATCTGAGTTGAGTGTTCTAACACTGAGGGTGCATTTACAGCTGACTCTTCTCGCAGGAAATATATGTCAGGTGTCGGATAGATATTCTCTTGCATGTTTACATACTGACAGAAAAAGCCAGACATTTATATCATGGATGTCTATAGGATAGTTCTGGATTTGTTGAAATTTGCGATAAATGTACGCCCCATCTTAGGTCATGGCGCAAATAATCAGTGTTTACTTACATCAGATGGTATAGAAGTGTCGACAATACAGCTAGTAGCCAAGATATTTATCTCTGACATTAAATTCTTCTCTTTATAATCAGTGTTTACATCTGTTGGTATAGAAGTGTCGACAATACAGCTAGTAGCCAAGATATTTATCTCTGACATTAAATTCTTCTCTTTATAATCATTGTTTACACCTGACGGTATAGAAGTGTCGACACTTATAGCTCCTGATAGAAATATATATATCAGACAGAAATTGTTCATGGTTTACATTAGTGAGAATTTCTCTCTGATATAAATATCCTGCAATAACTATCAGAAGTATACGTAAGTAGAAAAAAAAAAAAAAAAATGCAATTTAAGAAACCAATTCAATTGTGAAATATATCAAGTGTACAGTTTCAAAACATAGTTCATATTAATAAAATTTCTTTTTATAAAATATTATTTCATCAAGTAAATATCTACTCACCAGATGCTAAAAATCGTAAAGCTGGAGCTAGTCATTCTGTTATACTAATAGCCTTTCTGAATTTTGTATCTTCCTTTGATATAAGAGGACCTTTTTTACAAGCAAGCTTTTTGAAATCTGCTCGTTTTATTCTTAAAGAAATAGAAAACTAGGCTGGATCCTCGATACTGAGTTAAGGTATTAATAGACTGAAGAAACCTGATTCTTTCCGTCTCAAAATCCATTCCCGAACCCATGCAGAACGGGTTTTTTTTTCTTACATTTTTATAATAATTATACAGGCCGCGATATTGCGTTTCGATACTTCCTTCATTGCAGAATGGAATACACAGAATACTTGTAAACAGGCCGTACATTTATCGCGAATCCAGAACTATCCTATAGATATCCATGATATAAATGTCTAGATATTTCTCTCAGTATGTAAATCTGCAAGAGAATATCTATCCTGACATATATATATCTTGACATATATATCCTGCGATAACTATCAAGTGTAAACACACCCTAGGAAGTAAATTATCGTAAAATAAAAACGAAATAATTAATTTTGAGTATTTTTTATTAAATATTACAATTGTATTTATTTTTTTTTTCAGGTCGCTTAGCTGTTGTGATCCTGGGTATCGCTGCCCTAGCCCTTGGAATTCTCATGTCAACCATACCATGGGTTGATTGGTTCATTCTTAAGGTATGACAAGTATTGACAATATAATTAACATATATCTCTAGTAATACAACAATTACATGCTTACTATAATGAAGTACAAAAGATTAGACATTTATGATATCTGTTAATTTGTTCAATAATTGTAAATTTTCTGTAGGTACACAATGTATGTGTTATTTTATGTTTTTTTTTTTGTCTTTAACGGCGTATCGATAATTTGGCTATTAACGCTGGGCGATCTACATGTTACCACCCTATTATAATGGAGGAATCATTATAAAAGAAATCATCTTATCAAGCTTTCATTGTATTTTCAATTTCCCTTTAATTTCAGATGTGCAGTTTAGTGTTAATTTGTAATATTACATTATAGACAAAGAATGTTATTCAAGTGTAGGTTTTTTCGCTACATCTGTGCCCATTAAACGTCTTATTATGCTTAAATATAACTTATTAAGGCCCTAAATAAATAAGAAAACTTCTCCAAAACGCTTAAGAAACCCAATATTACAGAAGTTGAACTAAAGGAAAGAACCATGAATGGGAAGCCGAAAGGATGAATGGATGGTAGTAAAAGTCCTTATCTTGAAAGTAGTAAGGTGACATTGACTGATAAGAACTGTCAATAACACCACAACGAGACTAGGGATTCGGTCATCGCCTTTATAACATGACCCACTACCACGCTCTCTATGTCAAGGCTGGTGTACTTATTCGGTATATGATAACATTTTATTGTGTATCTAGGAACTCATAAAGGTAGAGCCGTCAAATAAGTTACTTCTATTTAATCAAAATGTACTGATTCAGCTGGTTAACGAACTTGACATTTCGTTTGAGGCGAAGTAATTATATATGAGCCTAAATACACACACACACACACACCCATATTTTTATTTTTATTTATTAGGAGATACAATAGACTTACATTGCTGATACATGCTGTCTTAAATACATCTAGTCAACTTAACTATTGGGCGTCTCCTTCACCCTCGCTATTTAGGCTTGGAAACATCACAAGCCTAGTAGCTGTGTGACCTAAGTCGGTAATTTATGCAAATCAATTTTAAGAGTACCTCAAGAAGAGAATAACTTAAAAGAATAATAAAAAATACAGATATAAACAAAGAAGAAATATGTATGTATATAGTATAGTTTAACAATTAGTATTATATAACGTAGTTATGTTATTATAGTATTTATGACATTTTTAAAAAAAATATACGTGATGAAATACTAAATCTTAACCATAAATTTCAGTAGTTCTACGTAGGGTCGGTAAGGGACACATGTGTCCCGTAGGGATTCCAACTGCTAAGTGGTACGGGACTCATGTGTCCCATAGGGATTCCAACTGCTAAGTGGTACGGGACTCATGTGTCCCGTAGGGATTCCAACTGCTAAGTGGTACGGGACTCATGTGTCCCGTAGGGATTCCAACTGCTAAGTGGTACGGGACACATGTGTCCCGTAGGGATTCCAACTGCTAAGTGGTACGGGACACATGTGTCCCGTAGGGATTCCAACTGCTAAGTGGTACGGGACACATGTGTCCCGTAGGGATTCCAACTGCTAAGTGGTACGGGACACATGTGTCCCGTAGGGATTCCAACTGCTAAGTGGTAAGGGACATAAGTGTCCCTTAAAAATATACACATTTATATACACCTCACGAAGTAAAAAAAAAAAAAAAAAAAAAAAAAAAAGAAATCTGAATGTTATTTCTTAATATTTTTGTTACAGAAACTTGAAGGCTATATGATAACTATTTCGAAGCAGAAGTAGGATTAGATAACAAACAAATTAGTACTAGATAATACAACATACCTACCTAACTACATTATATTCTCAAACTTTACAAATTATATACAGAAATCGTAAGAATCAAGTTAAATATTAAAAAAAAAAATGTTTGAACAAGTTTCAACTTTTAACAAGGCGTTACAAGGTAGCAATGCAAAAATTGTAATTCAAATATTTTTTTTAGAAAACTTGACTTAATTATTCTATTGGGCTTCATGGTCCATATTAATACAATTTAGGCAGTAACCCGGATTCCCTACATGCTCTGTACAAAGTACGTATTTTTAACTTTTTTATCGGCTGGGTATTGGACACTGGTGTCCCGTTTGCTTATTTCGTTCTTTAGTGAACGTTATGGGACCAATCTGTCCCGTAATTTCAGATAATTAGTTTAATTTCTGTGCGTCTATTGGACTATGAGGATTTTTTTTTAAGTTATAATTAAGTTACAGGGGGCGAGGTTAGCTCAGTGGTTGAGCACTGGACTAATAAGGGGGCGAGGTTAGCTCAGTGGTTGAGCACTGGACTAATAAGGGGGCGAGGTTAGCTCAGTGGTTGAGCACTGGACTACTATGGGGGCGAGGTTAGCTCAGTGGTAGAGCACTGGACTAATAAGGGGGCGAGGTTAGCTCAGTGGTTGAGCACTTGACTAATATGTCATAAAACCTACAAAACAATAAAATATAAGAATCTTGCTTGTATATACTATAAGTTATGTACATACACATACATAGATTCCTGTTCTGCATATACTATAAGTTATGTACATACAAGTACATAGACTCCTGTTCTGCATATACTATATGTTATGTACATACAAGTACATAGATTCCTGTTCTGCATATACTATAAGTTATGTACATACAAGTACATAGACTCCTGTTCTGCATATACTATATGTTATGTACATACAAGTACATAGATTCCTGTTCTGCATACACTATATGTTATGTACATACAAGTGCATAGACTCCTGTTCTGCATATACTATATGTTATGTACATACAAGTGCATAGACTCCTGTTCTGCGACATGAGGTGAGGAGGGCTCCAGAAGAGAAAGTTGGATTGCTATGTCGCTCATGGGAAATAGACAGATAAGGGAAGAGGATCTTCTTCCTGCGATGTACCATCAGAATAATAACACAAGATTTTTCCAAGGCAAACCGAAACAGGGAAAACATCAACAGTTACTGATTTTCAAGGGAAATAATTATTTTTTACAAAATATGGCTAACAAGGTTGAAAAATAGCGCATTAACATAAAATTCATATCACTCGAGACATTAGGAAAGTCTGAAATAAACAACGTTAATATTTTGTTAGGATATGCTTTATAGAAACGTAGAGACCTACCCCTATAACGAAGAAAAGTGGGATTTTAGGTGCAAAAATGCTCAGGGAACACAGAATAGCCTACTCTAAAACGTTCGGGCCCAGCGTCGTGGTATATGCGTCAGAGAGATGTGTTCCGCGGGCCCAGCGTCGTAGCATATGCGTTAGAGAGATGTGTTCTGCGGGCCCAGCGTCGTGGCATATTCGTCAAAGAGATGTGTTAAGCGGGCCCAGCGTCGTGGTATATGCGTCAGAGAGGTGTGTTCCGCGGGCCCAGCGTCGTAGAATATGCGTCAAAGAGATGTGTTAAGCGGGCCCAGCGTCGTGGCATATGCGTCAGAGAGATGTGTTCTGCGGGTCCAGCGTCGTTGCATATGCGTCAGCAGATAGCTTGGTTTCCGTTCGATCCCGCTACTCCTGGCCTTGTCCTATACCCTTCGTATTTGGTCTGGGACCTCATGACGTATTCCCGGTTAGGTTTGTGGGTCTGGTATCGTATGATACTGAATCCGCCCGAAAACTTCTTTCAGCGGGCCCGGTGGCGTATTTGACATTTTAATAAATTGTAATTAATCCACTAAAAGTACCTACATCATTTTAAAAGTTTCTTCACTTATTTTTATTTATTTATTTATTTTTTATATGTTTGCCGAAATAACTATACAAAAAGAAGACTTGGGCCCTGGCGAAAATTTTTCGAAGCCATCGGTCCTGAAAGTGTTAAGCGGAAATAACTTACTCCACCTCCTTATTTTCCGCTCATACTAAATATAATCTCTATTACAAAAAAACAACAAAAAAACAAAAAAAAACAAGTAATACAAACATACTAATAATATAGTTATTGAGTTTTACTGCTAATTGCAACTAGAAAAAACTATCAATAAAAAACTAAAGGCAATCAGAGACGAATCACTATTTTTATTCCTTTGACTGCGGGGTTTAAATGCTCTTAGCACTAAAATGTGTTTGTCAATACTAACCAGCCATCGAAAATAGAAAGTTCTTGGCAGTTTTTGCGTTTGTATTACCCCATTCCTTCAGAATTACCGGAAGAAGGGAAAAGGAAGCGGTGAGTTATTTCCGTATGATGCATTAGTTAAATTCTAATGGCAAATATCTGCTGGAATTTTCAAGTTATTTAAATTGAATAAGTTTATAAGAATTTCTCAAATCCTTTTATGTTCAGAAAATTCCTTAGAGAAACTCTGACATTTCTTTAGAGATCTGTGACTTGCGCCTCTTTTCTCTTGCCTGGAAGGTCAAATCAAGATGGAGGTTCTACAGCCCGGGATATACTGCCTGTGGATTCCAAACCAAATCCGTCCATATATATATCAAACGTTTTATATGGGATGTTAAAGTACCTATCCCTTATAAAACGTTACTGAAAAATGTACAGTCGACGTGGAAGAATTGACGGTACAATGCTTACACACTAACATAAAAACTTACTTACATAACGAATGGCAAAAAACATGGACGAACATGACAAACAACAAACTAAAAGAAATCAAGAAAACCGTTTGTGTTTGGCCCTCGAGCAACCGATCGAACAGAAGAGACGAGGTCGTTCTTACTCGATTGCGGATCGGTCATACGTTTGTGTTTGGCCCTCGAGCAACCGATCGAACAGAAGAGATGAGGTCGTCCTTACTCGATTGCGGATCGGTCATACGTTTGTGTTTGGCCCTCGAGCAACCGATCGAACAGAAGAGATGAGGTCGTCCTTACTCGATTGCGGATCGGTCATTCGTTGCTGACACATCGCCATTTAATGACGAGACAGGACGGACCAGTTTGTGACATTTGCAACAGAAACTTCACTATAAAACACATACTAACTCACTGCAAACAACGCGACGGATTAAACCTACCAAACGACTTGAATGAACTCTTGACGGAAAACAGTCCACACATAAACACAATACTCACTCATCTTAAAGATACAAACATTTACAATTACATTTAAAAACATACATTATAAAATCTATAAAAATATGTATGACTTAACGTGAAGTTGCGTAATAAACACAGTTTTTTAAAACCTAAAAAGTGCAATACACATTCACGTATCAGCTCTTTATAAATTTTGGAATAATTCAATAGTGTACAATTTTTACACTTTTTATTTATTTATTTTTTTTTCTTAGTTGCCCTAAACTTTTTAACATTTTGTTTACAAGAATAACTGCAGATATTTATATTTTTAACTTGTTTAACTGTTACTAGTATCTACTGCGAACATCTGGATAAGAGCGAGTCACTACATTTGCGAGCTCTATCAAAATAAATAAAGTACCTATCCAAAAAAATATGTTTAAATTCTTTGAAAAAAAATAATGGCGGTGCTGTGTCTGACGAATGGAAACCCTTCTTTTTTCACGGGCAATAGTTTCTGCAGGGGGTAGTTTTTAATCTAGAACTTTTCACAGATGGTAGCCCGCACATATCTATTATTTTAGACTTTTTAAAACACATTGGGTAAATGACCCGATCGTTGACACTGCTCCTTAAGGTGACACTTCAAATTTAAATTTGAAAAATAACAATTAGATTCAAGAGAATTCAATAAGTTTGCATCCAAATGAAAGAACAGGTGTTGAAGAATAATGTCGACTGACCCGATCAACTATGCAACTTCGTTAATAACATATGCAGCCATTTTAGTATGAAAAATCCTCGAGTCAACTCCTGCTGCTCTCTTTGCTTAGTGAATTTCATAAGAGATTAAGAATATTTCTTAAGAATTTTGTTTTGTAATGCGTGCATTAAAGTGTATTTTTTGTGTTTTCTATGAACTCTATGATACTTAAATTATGGACTGTAAAAGGTTTGACTCAAGTTAAATAAAAAAATCTTGAGATTATGGTAGTGTCAACATTGGGAACCCAATAAACAACCAGGGCTCCTTTTCTTGACACTAATGTCAACTTTAGGAAAACGGTTGTAAGTGATGAATACTAAAACATTTAGTTGAGATTTTCATTAGAAATTCATGTATCCTGATTTTATTAATTTCTTATGACTGGTACCTTCAGTTGACAACATGTTTTCATAATTTTGACATTCTGTTCCTAATGTTGACAGGCAACTTTTTATAATAGTTTTCTGCAATTTGAAATGTCACACAACTTCTTAATCAATTTGTGGTACAATGGTTATAACAGGCGGTACCTCCAAATCCTTCTCACATCAACCAACCTATGGATGAATATTTTATAATTCAATTTTACTTGACCAAAATAAAGGGAAATGATTTACCAAGGATGAAAAAATGGTCGAAAATTCCCACAAGTGTTTTATTGGCAAAACGTTTTCAGGGACTAAGCCCCATTTTCAATGGCTCGGCTGAATAAGAGCCAATGCATGGGCATTGAAAATGGGGCTTAGTCCCTGAAAACGTTTTGCCAATAAAACACTTGTGGGAATTTTCGACCATTTTTTCATCCTTGGAACATCAATTTTCCACCATCCAGCATTCTCCAACAAAGGAAATGATTTAGTTTATTAAAAATAATTTATTACTTATCTGTTTTTTATTTTATAGTTGACCTTTCTGTTTGGTATTTTTATTATTCTATTTTTTTTGTCTTGTATAGTTGATAGATTCAGTTATTTAATTTTTTATTTAAATGTTTTATTTTTGATGTGCTAGGCCTTTTATTTTGCTTGCACTCTAGGTGTTTATAGAGCTAATCGCCTAGTTGCACTCTAGGTGTTTATAGAGCTAATCGCCTAGTTGCACTCTAGGTGTTTATAGAGCTAATCGCCTAGTTGCACTCTAGGTGTTTATAGAGCTAATCGCCTAGTTGCACTCTAGGTGTTTATAGAGCTAATCGCCTAGTTGCACTCTAGGTGTTTATAGAGCTAATCGCCTAGTTGCACTCTAGGTGTTTATAGAGCTAATCGCCTAGTTACTAGCTCTTAAATCATATAAATAAATAATCTAGAACGAAAAACTAAAATTATTTCTAAAGAAGAAGGGTTAATCTTGTAATGTACGTAGGATTTTCAAGAAATATTAATTTTTCCGAAAAATGGTGAACAATTATTCATTTATCTATTAAAAAATCCGTCGAAAATCGTTATAATTGAATGAATCAAAAAAATCTTACGTACTTTTCTAGCAAATATCATAAGGAAGCTGCAGTTATAATTTCAAGATGATCGGGCACAAATTGAAGGCGCCAGAGGATCGTCCGATTTGAAAAACATAGTTTTGGGGAAACGACTTCAAAGTTTAATGTTCTGAAATGTTCATGTCTTTCCTATTTAATTTTTTTTTTCATACTGTCTTGTAATAAAGATAAAAATTGGTTTTTAATTTTGAAAGGTATTAAAGGAGGACCAAAAATAAATTTAACAATTAAAAACGGACCAATAGAAGCTCGCTCAAAAAATTATCTTTAAATCAGTGATGCGTTCACTCGGCATCGGGACTTCACGCGGAAAATCATATTTTTTGCTCATTTAAATTTGATTTCTTCACATAAACACTCTTGGATATCATTTTTCATTAAGAAGACAGAAGAATGTTAAGGAAGAATTTTAGCAGGTAGAATATATATATATATATATATATATATATATATATATATATATATATATATATTAGACTGAGCTGTAGAGGGTTTTGTTTTTCTTTGTACCTTGACCTGTTACATTCTTTTTGAATAAGCTCTGTTTCTGTCATCAGACCAAACTGCTCCGCTCAGTTTTTCTCTCCCTCCGACCGAAGTTCTAATCAAAATGTTTTGGCGCAATGTGTGTTTTTATTTCATTGTTATCGGTTTATTATTTTGCTTATTTCTTTATCAATATTAATTTTATTTCATTTATGTTTTCTTTGCATTTTTTTTTTATTTTTTCGTCCTTGTAATTCTTTTTAATATTCTTGATATTTATTTCTTTTACATTTTATGTTATTTATTATCCTAATTTCTTTTCATTTATTTATTACAAAAATAAATTGAAAATAAATGGAATGTAACAAGTTTTTCTTTGTAACGGTAGAAGGTTCTATATTGTTTCTTTTTATTTCCTGATTTAAAGCTAGACAATTATTAATTATTTTCTCTATTGTGTTTTTACATCCGCCTTAGAAATAGCTATATATATACATATATATATATATATATATATATATATATATATATATATATATATATACCTATCGCCTTGAATTACACGAGGTTTTCCAGTAAAGATGCGGGCGGCGCACTTGAACGGTCGCTCTCAGGAAATCTTGACACTGTCCGCTGATTGTGTAAGGTTCAATGTCGGCTGTTTACTTGGTCATTCTTCAAGTTCTTATCCTTTTAAAGCTATATAGGGGCTTACAATGTTCCTAATGGTATGCAGTTTTAGTTATTTTCTTGTCTGTTTGTTTCATTCTTAATATTAATAGATAGAAATTATCATTATTTTTTTTCATTATGTTTATTATTGAATATTTATGCTGATAATATCTATTTTAGGGGTCTCCCGTGGTCTAGTGGCTAGCGCCTTGGATTCATAAGCGGGAGATGGTGGGTTCGATTCCCAACCTCCGGCAGGAATTTTATCATCCCACGGCTCGCTGGTAAAATTCCTCGCTGCACCCTGGATGTCGGCGCTAAAAAAAAAAAAAATAAAAAAAAAAATATCTATTTTATAAATTGAGGATCATCAATAAGGTTCTTTCGACAGCATGTTATCAATATTTACAGAAATTGCTTCATGTGAGGCCTAAATTTACTATCACGGATGAAAAAAAAACTAGCCAAAGAAACACTAGCCTGCACTCAGATTGTTCATTTTTAATCCAGGCCTGGGTTTAAAGATTTACGCTCAACTTCATATATATATATATATATATATATATATATATATATATATATATATATATATATATATATAATGTATATTGTCTTCAATTAATAAAATTGTAGTAGTTTTTGCGAGTTAAATGGACTTGAGTGTTGAAGGTTACTTTACCACCAGCAACAACCTATAGAATAGCCCATAGGAATAGGCCAATAGAAAAGCTAATGAGTTATGCGCATGCGCTGAATTACTATTATAATCACTACAGATACTTCACAAGTAACTTGATGTTTTCGCAAACAGACCCGAATGTCATATTCCAAGCCTCGTAATCACAACCTCTTCTCTTCTTTACATTCTTTTTCTGTATGGATAGGCTTTTACATTTTCCTTTATTCCACGTATTTCTTTTGCTAGATTCCAATGGTTAGTACTATTTCCAATGGGCGTATATAAGGGCTGAGGGGGCTGCAGTCCCTCCCGAAATTTTCATTTGATGGTAAAAATGTGTTATAAAAATAAATTAAATAATATCAATTAGTTAATAAAAAATAGTTTATTTTAGGTGTAATAGCGTTTTAGTTGCTTGTAACTATTCCAAGTTCTATATTTTTCATATTCCATACCCCGGAAAAGGTGTCAGCCCCCCACCCCCGAAATTATTTCCTATATAAGCCCATGCTATTTCCTACCTATAGATACCGACATAACAAGCTCCTAGCTAAAGAGTTGCATAATATGTACTTGAAGCTCACTACTGCACTGAACTATTAATGTCATTCCAAGAAAGTATGACTCCGTAACGAACATCCGCCATCTTGGCGTAAGGTTATTTAAGATACAATTATTTAGGTTCATGTCGTATTAACTATCATATTTCTAGAATATCTACCTTCCGCCTTATATTGCATCTATGCTCTTCACGGATGCTGGTTCCGTGATCTTAAGCCTTCCGCATGCGCGTGTCAACTTAGCTTTCTTAGCCCTCGGGTACGATACGAGCGATGATCGATGAGCGACAGAGCGTTTAGCAGAAGAGGGGCACTGGCTACGGAGCGGCTGGGCGGTAATTTCCTTTAGACTCCGTCATCGCATACTCCAATATACGTTTTATAATTAAAATATTAATTTAAAAAAAATATATATATATATATTAAATAATTAGTTAATTCAAAAAAATATTACCTTGCAAGTTTAATGCGTTTCCAACCTCTTCTCATAGTTTCTTGGTTATGATTGTATTTTTAAAATCATTTTTCATTCCATACTTTGTACTTCCGAAATTAAAACCTCACATTCACAATCATCCAGGCCAATTTAATGACAATTTGACGTCCATTTATTATTAACATAGAATTTGACGAGGGGTTATCTATTGATTACTACTCTCTTCTGGACTTGATAGGGCTAAAACCTTTTCTTTTATCCAAAGAAAAGCCACCATCCCTTGTGGGAATCGAATTAACGACCATAAGCACGAAGTCCATACACCTTAACAGGTAATATCAAAGACATTAATGGGAATTTAATCCTTTATTTTCATATTTTAGGATTCCTGCGAGATTTTAAAATGAAATTTTGATTTCGTATATTATCTAGTAAATCAAGACAATTTTGGGTCCCCATTTGCAATTATATTTCCCGTATCAGAGAAGAAAAATCGTTACGACTCTTTGGCGCCGGCCAATCTTACGCATGAATTCCGGTCAGAAGACATAATCTCGACGTAAAACGATTCCCAATTCTCAGGTACTCATGAATGCGCAAATCGGCTACTAAATGTATAATTTCGGACCGGCCATTCGCCTGAAAGGTATGGTTTTGCGCGCGCGGTTGACAGGAAGATTGCCCTGGCATGCGTGCTGACGGCATGCGAGCCTATGGCATGCAGGTGTCTATAGGGGGGAGTGACCAGCTAAAGGTTGGTTCAGCCAAGCTCCCACTCACACTTTCCTTAACGCCCTTGACCTGTTTCCATCGGACAGGCTCGCCTTCCTATTGGATCCAGCTCGTCTTTAGTTCTTCCTACATTTGCGTAGACATTAAACTTAATTGAATGAACAGTAACGACTGTAGCTTCGAATTTTTTGAAACAACAAGGCCTTTGCCATTGCATTTGCTGCTCTGGTTAGTGCGACCAGGTTTGAAACAACAAGGCCTTTGCCACTGCATTTGCTGCTCTGGTTAGTGCGACCAGGTTTGAAACAACAAGGCCTTTGCCATTGCATTTGCTGCTCTGGTTAGTGCGACCAGGTTTGAAACAACAAGGCCTTTGCCATTGCATTTGCTGCTCTGGTTAGTGCGACCAGGTTTGAAACAACAAGGCCTTTGCCATTGCATTTGCTGCTCTGGTTAGTGCGACCAGGTTTGAAACAACAAGGCCTTTGCCACTGCATTTGCTGCTCTGGTTAGTGCGACCAGGTTTGAAACAACAAGGCCTTTGCCACTGCATTTGCTGCTCTGGTTAGTGCGACCAGGTTTGAAACAACAAGGCCTTTGCCATTGCATTTGCTGCTCTGGTTAGTGCGACCAGGTTTGAAACAACAAGGCCTTTGCCACTGCATTTGCTGCTCTGGTTAGTGCGACCAGGTTTGAAACAACAAGGCCTTTGCCACTGCATTTGCTGCTCTGGTTAGTGCGACCAGGTTTGAAACAACAAGGCCTTTGCCATTGCATTTGCTGCTCTGGTTAGTGCGACCAGGTTTGAAACAACAAGGCCTTTGCCATTGCATTTGCTGCTCTGGTTAGTGCGACCAGGTTTGAAACAACAAGGCCTTTGCCACTGCATTTGCTGCTCTGGTTAGTGCGACCAGGTTTGAAACAACAAGGCCTTTGCCACTGCATTTGCTGCTCTGGTTAGTGCGACCAGGTTTGAAACAACAAGGCCTTTGCCATTGCATTTGCTGCTCTGGTTAGTGCGACCAGGTTTGAAACAACAAGGCCTTTGCCACTGCATTTGCTGCTCTGGTTAGTGCGACCAGGTTTGAAACAACAAGGCCTTTGCCACTGCATTTGCTGCTCTGGTTAGTGCGACCAGGTTTGAAACAACAAGGCCTTTGCCACTGCATTTGCTGCTCTGGTTAGTGCGACCAGGTTTGAAACAACAAGGCCTTTGCCATTGCATTTGCTGCTCTGGTTAGTGCGACCAGGTTTGAAACAACAAGGCCTTTGCCACTGCATTTGCTGCTCTGGTTAGTGCGACCAGGTTTGAAACAACAAGGCCTTTGCCATTGCATTTGCTGCTCTGGTTAGTGCGACCAGGTTTGAAACAACAAGGCCTTTGCCACTGCATTTGCTGCTCTGGTTAGTGCGACCAGGTTTGAAACAACAAGGCCTTTGCCACTGCATTTGCTGCTCTGGTTAGTGCGACCAGGTTTGAAACAACAAGGCCTTTGCCACTGCATTTGCTGCTCTGGTTAGTGCGACCAGGTTTGAAACAACAAGGCCTTTGCCATTGCATTTGCTGCTCTGGTTAGTGCGACCAGGTTTGAAACAACAAGGCCTTTGCCACTGCATTTGCTGCTCTGGTTAGTGCGACCAGGTTTGAAACAACAAGGCCTTTGCCACTGCATTTGCTGCTCTGGTTAGTGCGACCAGGTTTGAAACAACAAGGCCTTTGCCATTGCATTTGCTGCTCTGGTTAGTGCGACCAGGTTTATATACTATATAGTATATTTACTATATAGTCATTTTTTTACTAAATTTCATTTTTTATTTATACTATATTTCATTTATTTACAAAATACTACAGCCTACAATCATATGTATTATTTAATTTGATATAGCCGGCTTTACCACGCCTCAGGTATCGCCAGTTGTCAGCGGAATACCTTCCTTGTCAGGAAGGATTCTAGGATGACCTGGAGTTACCTTACGCCATCCCACCACACTCTGCGACTAGCAGGGAGGATTGGAGGCGGGTGAGACGTGGCCTGTGATATCATGAGGAGAGAAAATATCCATCGATATCACTCTTAATATTATAAATACACTGATTTTTGATCACTCCACGACATTTCACTGCTTTAGTAGATCCCGGGGCCACTTCCTATAAAGACGTCTTGATGGAGAGGAAGGATGATTGGTGCTGGATAAGGATTGGGCTGTAGGATTAGGATGATTGATAAATTTACTATGGAAAGACGAGAAGCGGCTAGTCAGACTTAACCTCTGTAAGGATTACAGAGTTATTTGTGCACTTAGTGCGGCGCATGATCCTCTTTGAGCTTTAGCTAAGGCAACATTTCCTGATGTTGTGACGGCGTCGGGGATTGCGGATGAAAATCTAAAACTCTTCAAAATCAAAGAGATTTTCGCGACTATCTTCTTTTTGAAGACAAAAATCCATAGTTTCTATAAATTATTTTAAGGAGGCCATATAAAGATTTTCAACAACTTATTCCTTCTCAAGCCTAATAACACAGGCACACACAAAAAAAGTGGTATTTTCCAAATATACCATAAATATATTCCTATGTATTTCGACACGCTGAATCGGAATCCGGAGTCCGTTTCACTCCAGCATGTCAGGTTTAAGGGGATTTCATGGTCAAATTTCGTATCAAAATCGTTGAAGAATAAATAACTAGAGCTTCCCAGATCTGTTTCAGCACATCGGCACAAAATCAAGGTCATTTCAAGGAATAATATGTCTGTTTTGCAAAAAAATAAAAATAATTCTGACTGCAGATTTCTTGCAAAATAAACATATTTGTCCTTGAAATTACCTTGCTTTTGTCCCGATGTGCTGAAACAGACCACTGATTCGAATTGAGCGACCCTCAAAACCATAGGAGCTCTGGTTATTTCTTCTTTACCGACTTCATACGAAATTTTACCTTCAAATGCCCTTAAATCTGATGTGATGGGGCTTTAACAGACTCTGGATTTTGATTCAGCGTCTCGAAATACATAAGAATATATGTATGGCGTCTCTGGAAGATACCATTTTTTTTAATTTGTGTGCCTGTGTAATTAGTGTAAACAGACACATATATATTTTGTCAAAGAGTTAATGTAATAAGCTACAACTGGATGGTAAGAATCACGATAAAAAGTGTCAACAGGAAAAAAGTTATTTTAGAATAAAAAGGATTAAGAAGGACGATATGTTCCTTTGTCCTGAAGGATAGGTCATTCTTTACAAATTCACTTGCTGCCGGTGCAGGACAGATTTACACAAGAACCATGTAAATATTTAGCATTTACCCATGGAATGTAAGGGAGTGAGGAATTCTAACTAGATGGTGAGAAGACCATTAAAGAAGACAACAAAGTCTTCTCTTATGACCAATTCAATAGAAAGATTTAAATTTTTCTTTTACTGTAAATTTTTTTGTACCGCGCATCTGTATCTGGGATATTAGTAGAAAGCTAAGTTAACCCCGCCCCTTAAATTCTTTATTAAAGCAGGGAGTTTTTTAAGGAGTCTATCGCTGAAACAAGCCAACTTGCCTCCAGCTGGCTAAGAATCCGCATATCGAACGCTATTTATTTATTTAAATTTTAACGGCCATTATTATTAACTCAAAATTTTAGGACGGGCTATCTATAGGTCACCACCCTTTTGGAGCCAGGGTGGGGCTGATGCATTTTCTTTTTTCTAAAGAAAAACCACCACCTCATAGTGGGAATCGAACCCACGACCTTTGGCACGGAGTGTTAAGTGTTCATGCCTTAACACTCACGGCCAACGGGCCTCCGGATCTGCATCTTGGCCATTAGCGTCGAGCTATCTTTAGGTTACTGTTTTCCCTAATATTCATTAGTAGATCAGGGATTTTTTCTCTCGTATAAAGAATAAACATCACTCCTATCCTGGTGGAAAAAGGGGGGATTAACTTGTAAATAACCTACAGAATAATCAGCACTGTAAATGGGTATCGAACCATAATGCTCATGGTCACCCAAAATAATATCATCATTCGGTTTCATTTCTCCAACAGTCTTTGAACGATTTGACTTGCAAGAAAAAGCCGCAGCATTTTTACCTGAACGATTGCATTTAATAAAGTCGCCGCACAGAATCAAATCATTAACAAAAATAATTGATTTTGACTTGCACAAGAGTGGGCGCGGACCAACGAGGATAGAGTTTCTCAATCAGACCAATAATTCTTTCTATTATTGGCCAATTCAGGTCTCATTAGGTCTTCAAAGGCACTCTTCAGAAGACAATGCTTGATTATCAAAATCTAATACCTGGTTCAAGGCTATCTTGGTGTAAAAGGTCATTTCGTTGTCTTAATTCATGGGGTTCATGGTCCATATTGCAGTTTTGCAATGAAAGTCAAAATTGCATTCAGATGAGGCTATAAAAAATGCAAGTTTTTTCAATTTTACCGCCCCTTTATTTATGTTTTGGAACGGCTAAACTACGGGTCACAAGCTATTTCTAGCCAGGAATTGGAAATAACGTGCATTTTTTTTCAGAAAGTCTAAGTTACGTTGGCTACGCTTATAAATAAATAATTTATTAGAAATTATTAAACATTCAAGAGCAACGTCATGTCTTGACTACGGAAGCTAATAAATATATAACTAACTTTCAAGGGACGTTTCGGTTAATCGACGAGTGTCCTGAAATCCAGGAAGCTATGAATGAGAACGCTTGGAAGCGGGATTGATGATAATTGTAGTCAGGATCGGTAGCCGAAGGAGTCGCAATCTGTGGACGATGCAGTCGGGGACAGATACAATTGGGATCTGTGGTGGAATCAGGCGGGATCGAAAAGTAGATGCTGTCAACATTGGTAGTCGGCGAAGTTGTCCCGGTAGTCAATGACTTCGAGCTGAGTGGTCGGTGAAGTTACGACGGTGGTCGAACAAGTCTAGTCAATGATATCAGAATCAGTGGTCAAAACAGTCAGGATCTTTGATGGAAGTAGAGGGAATCGAGTGGCCGATGAACATTGGTAGTCGGCGAAGTTGTCACGATAGTCAATGACTTCGAGATGAGTGGTACGTGCAGTTACGACGGCAGTCAAACCAGTATAGATAAGCAAAATCAGATGGTCAATGAAATCAGATTCAGTGGTCAAAGCAGTCAGGATCATTGGTGGAAGTGGAGGAAATCGAGTGGCCGGTGAACATTGGTAGTTGGGGAAGTTGTCCCGGTAGTCAATGACTTCTATATCAGTGGTCGGTGAAGTTACGACGGTGGTCGAACCAGACCAGATCAGCAAAATCAGATGGCCAGATTCAGTGGTCAAAGCAGTCAGAATCTTTGGTGAAAGTAGAGGAAATCGAGTGGTCGGTGAACTTTGTACATTTTTCGATGCTGTCGTGACCAGTGGTCAGTGAAGTTGCGATGACAGGCAATTCAGTCGAAGTCATTAGTTGAGGAAGTCAGAATTTATAGTCGATGGTGTCAGAATTGGTCGTCGGAGCAGTCGATATTGAAGTCGGGGAAATCAGATTCAGTGGCCGAAACAGTCATGATCTCAGATGTAAGCAGAGGCAACCTGAAGTTGATGCAGTTCAGATCAGAAGTCGTCGAGTTGGGACTGCTGTCGAGATCAGTTATTTAGGCAGTCAGAATGGAATGGTCGAATGAGCCAGAATTGGTCGTCATCAGAGGAGGGATCGATAGTAGAAGAAATCTGGATCTCTAGTGGATGGAACCAGAAAGATGATGCAGTTCAGATCAGTTGTCGTCGAGTTGGGACTACTGTCGAGATAAGTTATTTATGCAGTCAGAATCGATGGTTTATTGGGTCAGAATTTGACGCCATCAGAGGAGGGATCGATGGTGGAAGAAATCGGGATCTCTAGTGGATGGAACCAGAAAGATGATGCAGTTCAGATCAGTTGTCCTCGAGTTGGGACTGCTGTCGAGATCAGTTATTTAGGCAGTCAGAACCGAATGGTCGATTGAGTCAGAATTGGTCGCCATCAGAAGAGGAATCAATGGTAGAAGACACCGGGATCTCTAGTGGATGGAATCAGAAAGATGATGCAGTTCTCATCAGTGGTCCGTGTAATTGTAACAATTGTCGAAGCAGTGGTCGATAAGGTTTTTAGGGTAGTTAATACAGTCGGGATCTGCGGTCAGTGAAATCAAATTCGATGGTTAGTACAGTCGGCTCACGTGGTTGGTCCTGGCAGTACCCGTGATTATTTAAGTCGAAATCGGGGAACGATAATGTAGGGATGTGTGGTCGATGCAGTCGGCTCACGTGGTTGGTCCTGACAGTACCCGTGATTACTTAAGTCGAAATCGGGGAACGATAATGTACGGACGTGTGGTCGATGCAGTCGGCTCACGTGGTTGGTCCTGACAGTACCCGTGATTACTTAAGTCGAAATCGGGGAACGATAATGTACGGACGTGTGGTCGATGCAGTCGGCTCACGTGGTTGGTCCTGACAGTACCCGTGATTATTTTAGTCGAAATCGGGGAACGATAATGTAGGGATGTGTGGCCGATGCAGTCGGCTCACGTGGTTGGTCCTGACAGTACCCGTGATTATTTTAGTCGGAATGGGGGAACGATAATGTAGGGACGTGTGGTCGATGCAGTCGGCTCACGTGGTTGGTCCTGACAGTACCCGTGATTATTTTAGTCGGAATCGGGGAACGATAATGTAGGGACGTGTGGTCGATGCAGTCGGCTCACGTGGTTGGTCCTGACAGTACCCGTGATTATTTTAGTCGAAATCGGGGAACGATAATGTAGGGATTTGTGGTCGATGCAGTCGGCTCACGTGGTTGGTCCTGACAGTACCCGTGATTATTTAAGTCGAAATCGGGGAACGATAATGTAGGGATGTGTGGTCGATGCAGTCGGGTATACTTAACAACCTGTCACTGTATCATCCATTTCCGTTAGTACTTACAATTCAGGCGTACAGATGCAAAAGCGCTTGTATCAAATTTTTGGCTAATCCTGTCTCCTTGATATCGAAAATCACCAACGTTATAATATAGAACAGTATAATACAGTACATTATACTGTTCTATATTATAACGTTGGTGATTTTTCGATAACAAGTAGGTAGGGCCAACGGCCTTAGCCACGTTGAATGCACCGGTTCCTGTAGATCACCGAAGTAAAGCAACGTCGGGCATGGATAGAGCCTGAATGGGTGACCGATCACGTGCTATTGGTATTATAAAAGGGTGGCAACCTGTAGATAGCCCGCCGTTAAAAGCCTAATTGTTGATTCGACGTTAAACAGAAAAAAATAACAAGTAGGTAGGATTGGTACTGATTTGGAAAAAAAAAAAAAAAAAAAAAATTGGATAGAAGCGCTTTTGCGCCTCAATTGGTCTATGATAAAATTAAATTTATCCAGCAGAACTTTATGAATAGAACAGATGACCATTTAATTAAAAAATTTGCAAGATTAGCTCAGGAGTATAGCAGTGGCCTAATGGTCTAGATGACCAATTTCAAAACCCAAGCAAGCTCTATAGATTTTATCTTCTAGTGTTGTTGAGGATTGAATGTGGGGTCCCAGATCGTCCCTAGGCCCACCCAGCCTTAAATTAATTTAAAGGGTATCTGCAAAAGGGAATATCATGCGGCCGGAGTATAATGCTAGTTGACATTATCTCCCTAGTGTGTCGCATATTCAATACTCATGTGCCTCTACAGTATCAGCCCCAAAGACACGAGAATCTGATTGAACTCACCATTAGGTACGGACGTATAAAGAATTTATTCCTATTAGCAACTCGGTCAGGCTGCAGCGGACGAAGATTCAAAAGTGAAAGCCCGTTTATCCAGTTCCTAACCAGGAAGGACTTGTTACGCTTTTATCGGGGATAAAATTCCGATAAAGCATATGAAACCATTTCGTCTGACCTCATTATAAAATTACAGCATCGAAACGTGTTCATCATAACGAGTTCGCTTTCCGGAATAAAAAAAAAAAACGTATACAGCTTGCTTGACGCGAAAAAATTTATTCCGAGCGTAATCAGCAACAAAAACCCTGGCTAAAGGAATTGCTTTATTCTAAAGGAAGTTCCTTTTCATGCTGACCATTGTTCTTGGTCAAAAAATTGCCTTAATACTAAACAATAATAAAATTATTATTATATTGGGGGTTTTCTCCTCCTGGGATGAATTCTTTTGGGAGGCCATTGCCAACCAAAAGATTTTTTTTTTTTTTTTTTTTTTTTTTTTTTTTTTTTTTTTTTTTTTTTTTTTTTTTTATTTTTTTTTTTTTTTTTTACGTGTGCTCATTTAAAAATGTTCTTACCGTTCTGACGGTATCAAGCAGTACTGCTTGTTGGGCATTTTTAATAAAATCCTCCGGCAGTTTCAGGTAGGCATTTGCGGCAATTGTCGTTTTTGGAATTCTGGAGATTATGGGAGCCTTGCGGAATTCAACTTATACAGGTCTTTCAGCTCTATGACCAGGTTTTGGTACTTTCGCAGTTTCTAAGCATATGAGTTATATAATAATAATAATAAAATTATTATTATTATATACTAAATAGGGTGAAATAAATTTACATTTTTCAATTCTAGGTACCAAAAAAACCTCCTGTAAATGCTAAAGAAATCCCAAAGAAAAGCGAACTATAGGACAATAAAAGTTTAAAAAATTGCATAAAAACGGATTAGAATCATTGATTTATAAATTCATCCTTTATTTTGTTATGGAAATCATGTTTGCCGAGTTTTGTGCGGAACTACAAATATTGTAGCCACTATCCACTTAACAGAATATTTATTTATTTTAAATTTTAACGTCCATTTATTATTAACTACGAATTTTAGGACGGGTTATCTATAGGTTACCACCCTTTTCTAGCCAGGATAGGGCTGTTGCCTTTTCTTTTTTTCGAAAGAAAAGCCACCATCCCATAGTGGGAATCGAACCCACGACCGGAGTGTTAAGTGCTCACGCCTTAACCCTCACGGCCACCGGGTCTCCAAAATTGTGTATCAGTCTTAACAGTATAATACCTACTCAATAACAAACTCACTTATGTATGTTATTTATTAACGAGGATGACCCTATGTATTTTACGTTTTTTTCAAATTCTTTGAGGCTAGAGCCAACGATGATTCGTTTTAAAGTACTTTACTTATGATTTCCATGTTTCGTGAATTTTCGCGACTCTTCAGTGTCACTTCTTCAGTTCACAATTTAAATACAAAATTGTAAATATCAGAAAAAAATAATATTAACTCATTTTGCAATGAAAATACAAATATCTGAAGTGCAAAAAAAAAAAAAAAATAAATAATTTCGTTTAGAGACTTCTGCTCAAATTCAGGACCATAAATATGCTTTAGGTCCACCCAACAAACCTACTTAATGTACTGTATAACATACAGTCATCTTTTTTGTACATGGCTACCGCGCATGCGGGAACGCCAGCGTACAGTTTTTTGTAACATGTTTTTTTTCTGTTTAGTCATCGCTAAAGCATATTAAAGCTGCAAAACACTAGTATTAACAATGATCTGAACTAAAGGCCACTTATACAGTGGATTACAGATCTCCTATACAATCCGCAGACCACCTACACAATCGCCTGAACTGCAGACCTCATATACAATGATCTGAACTAAAGGCCTCTTATACAGTGGATTACAGATCTCCTATACAATCCACAGACCACCTACAGAATGGCCTGAACTGCAGACCTCATATACAATGATCTGAACTAAAGGCCACTTATACAGTGGATTACGGATCTCCTATACAATCCTCAGACCACCTACACAATGGCCTGAACTGCAGACCTCATATACAATGATCTGAACTAAAGGCCACTTATACAGTGGATTACGGATCTCCTATACAATCCACAGACCACCTACACAATGGCCTGAACTGCAGACCTCATATACAATGATCTGAACTAAAGGCCACTTATACAGTGGATTACGGATCTCCTATACAATCCACAGACCACCTACACAATGGCCTGAACTGCAGACCTCATATACAATGATCTGAACTAAAGGCCACTTATACAGTGGATTACAGATCTCCTATATAATCCTCAGACCACCTACACAATGGCCTGAACTGCAGACCTCATATACAATGATCTGAACTAAAGGCCACTTATACAGTGGATTACAGATCTCCTATACAATCCACAGACCACCTACACAATGGCCTGAACTGCAGACCTCATATACAATGATCTGAACTACACATACTGATCGACTGAACAAATGCACAAAAGCTTAAAACACATTCGACATATAGGTACATCTTATCTACAAAGTAGATTTTCTACACCAGAACCCTAAGGTTTAAACTACAGAGGACTTCAAATCCTCATAAAATGTTAAAAAGAGCGCCAGGAAAACCACAAAAGCATAAATTTATATATTTTTTTGTTTAATTATAGGTGCCCTGACTGCTGGGATTATTAGCACCAATTTATAATTAGCGCTTTCAATATCCTTTCTTAATAACAATTTCATTATACCAGACCTGTTGAAATGTTTGAAGAATACAAAAAAAAAAAAAAAATCTTGGTCGCTAGGTTATAAATTGTAATGTTTCGTGCGATAGATTGCACACGTGCAGAGCTTAACCCATTGCAGGCCATTATACCGGCACGTGGCTCCACTCGCCATACGGCTTCTGGATCACGCAGGCAGTATATGTATATATTTCAGGTTTTTAATGGCTGAGCAAATAGCTCATAAAGCTGTGAATAGGTGATTACTTTATCACTCATTCTCACATCCTATTATCACATCTAGAGATAACAGGAAAACATTGACTATATTAAATCATAATGTACAGTGCCTGAAAAACAAAATAGATTTATCTATATATATAAAAATCACGTGTCTGTCTGTTTTTCTGTTTGTTTGTTCCTTATACAAATCCACACCGTTTGACCGATTTTGACCAAACTTGGAATAATGGTAGGTCTTGATAAGATAAATCTCCTAGGCTAGGTCAAAAAAATCTACCAGCTGTCTGTCTGTATGTTTGTCCCTTATACAAATCCACACCGTTCGACCAATTTTGGCTAAACTCGGTACACATGTGGATCTTAATCTGAGGAGTGTCGTAGGCTAAGTCAAAGACGTCTACCAGCTGTCTGTCAGTATGTTTGTCCCTTATACAAATCCACACCGTTTGACCGATTTTGACCAAACTTGGAATAATGGTAGGTCTTGGTACGAGAAATCTCCTAGGCTAGGTCAAAAAAATCTACCAGCTGTCTGTCTGTATGTTCATCCCTTATACAAATCCACACCGTCGTCCGATTTTGACTAAACTCGGTACACTTGTGGATCTTAATCTGGCGAGTGTCGTAGGCTAAATCAAAAACGTCTACCAGCTGTCTGTCTGTATGTTTGTCCCTTATACAAATCCACACCGTTTGACCGATTTGACCAAACTCGGTACATATGTGGATCTTAATCTGAGGAGTGTCGTAGGCTAAGTCAAAAACGTCTACCAGCTGTCTGTATGTATGTTTGTCCCTTATACAAATCCACACCGTTCGTCCGATTTTGACTAAACTCGGTACACATGTGGATCTTAATCTGGCGAGTGTCGTAGGCTAAGTCAAAAACGTCTACCAGCTGTCTATCAGTATGTGCTTTTTTTTTTATTTAAATAAAAATCCACACTGTTAGACCGATTTTTACCAAACTTGGCATACATGTATGTCTTGATACGGGGGGGGGGGTGTTATAGGTTAGGTCAAAGTCGTCTAGGACTCCCAGTTGGGAGGTCACGGGTTCGAAACAGTTACAGATTCGTGTTATTTGATTTTAATAATACTTATTTGGTTTCTAATTTATTTAGGCTTTTCTATATGCAGAAAGTAGGTGTAGCATGGCACGCCGGGTAACAGATAGTTATTAATATAAATGAACATTGGATGTTAGAGGAAGAACTCAACACCACCTCAATTAGTGGCTATGCTCTATTTTCAAGTTTTTCTCGAGAACAGGGAAACATGGAGGATCATGCATTTGGATAAAAAGTAATTTTTTAGATAAGTTTGATGTTAAATCTAGAGAAAAATTTGTAAAAAAGCATGGTATTCTTTATGATATGGAGTTGAGCCTAGTAGAAATTCAAAATAAAACAAATAGAAAAAATAGAATGGCTGTATTAACAATTTACAGATCGGAGAAAGGGAATTTCGATAACTATTTAAATAAAGTGGAAGATGTTTTAATGGACATATCTAAGGATAACGACTTGGAAATTATTTTGACTGGAGATTTAAATGTAAATATATTGGAAAATACTTCAAGAAAACAGAAATTAATGGGCGTGTTTCAAAGGTTTAACTTAATAAACCTAGTGGACAAACCAACAGGAGTGGTTAATAATAGTGGGACTTTATTAGATCTTGTAGTGTCTAACTTACAGGATCATGTAGAGACTAGGGTGATATCTACAGGATATTCGGATCATTATGCTGTAGAAATAGAACTAAAAAAGGAGATCTATCAGAAAAAAGGGAGGAGTAAAATTAAAGTAATCAGATTCATAGAGCCGACTCATCAATAACATATTTTCGAAAATTTACTCATATTCTTAATCTGCTAGTTTTTTTTTGGGGGGGGGGCAAACAAATACAAGGTTATGATGAACTCTAATAATGTTAACGGTGTAACTCTTCTGTGTTTTTTTTTTTTTTATAGATAGGTTTTTGGCTATGCTAAAAACTAAAACTAAACTATACCGAAAGCACAGAGAATTGTCTTTAGAGAATTTTTTACAGTACATTTAGCTTTGGAATTGGTCGAACAGAAAGGGGAATTTCCCTAGGAAGTTCGCGCATGCTTATTTGAACTTTTCAATCTATTTGAACTAGCTATACTCAATCGAATTATAACACTTCTAAATTGCAAGGAATCCCTTGCTGTTTACTCATTCATTTAGAACAAGGTAACATTCTCCAGAGGCCGACGCAATTCTCCACTCGCAATTACTGCAAACACGGAAGTTCGCGCATGCGCAATAGAACTTTTCAGTCTATCTGAACAGGCTATAGTCATTCGAATTATGACACTTGTAAATTGTCAGGAATCCCTTTACTGTTTACTCATTTATTTAGGAAAGTTAACATTCTCTACAGGCCGACGCAATTCTCCAATCGTAATTACTGCAAACACGGAAGAACTACAAAGATTTCTACAGCAATAAAACAAGGTGCACAGCCTTCTACCTATTTCACGGGACATTAGGGCTATATCTTGTGCAAGGAAAGCATACCTTAATACTTTTCCAGTCTCACTACCATAAAATCGTTCTTCTGAGAGTTATTGGGCAAGGTTGAAGCTCATAAAAATCATTTAAAATCATTTCGTTTAGAGCGTTCTGCTCAATTTCAGGAACATAAATATGCTTTCGGTTCACCAACAAACCTATGTAATGTACTGTATAACATATAGACTTCTTTTTCGTATATGGCCACTGCGCATGCGCGAACGCCAGCGGACACTTTTTTGTAACATTTTTTTCCAGTTTAGTCACTGCTAAAAAAAAAACACTATCTAAACGTTCGCTGCATAACTAAGCACTTTCCTCAGAATTTGTGTAGTGACGAATGCATTCCAGAATAATTTGCTTAAAAGAACTATCCTATATAAAGAATATAAAAACATGAATAGATCTTTAAACTCTTAATTGCATACGATCTTCACCTCAACAATCTTTTTTTAATTGCTTATTCATTTTCTTTTTTGCATTTTTAACGTTTCGGCCTCAGGGCCAACTTTATGAAACTTCAACTAATCTGTCCAGAATTCATTCACACTGTTTCAAAATGGCTTCTCATCACTGTAATATTGCAGCTACTACACTTCTTCATTATTTAGGCTACAATAGATTCTATGTGGCCACAACTTCCACCATTTTCTTTTTGTGGTAAAAAAAAATAAAATTAAAAAAAATGGCTGAATGTTATGGCCACATGGACTGTATTGTAGCTTAAATAATGGAAAAGTGTACGGAGACAAGGTATGGTTGGGATTCGGCTAGGAGAAAAAACGGCTGAATGTTATGGCCACATGGACTGTGTTGTAGCTTAAATAATGGAAAAGTGTACGGAGATAAGGTATAGTTGGGATTCGGCTAGGAGAAAAAACGGCTGAATGTTATGGCCACATGGACTGTATTGTAGCTTAAATAATGGAAAAGTGTACGAAGACAAGGTATGGTTGGGATTCGGCTAGGAGAAAAAACGGCTGAATGTTATGGCCACATGGACTGTATTGTAGCTTAAATAATGGAAAAGTGTACGGAGATAAGGTATGGTTGGGATTCGGCTAGGAGAAAAAACGGCTGAATGTTATGGCCACATGGACTGTATTGTAGCTTAAATAGTGGAAAAGTGTACGGAGATAAGGTATGGTTGGGATTCGGCTAGGAGAAAAAACGGCTGAATGTTATGGCCACATGGACTGTATTGTAGCTTAAATAGTGGAAAAGTGTACGGAGATAAGGTATGGTTGGGATTCGGCTAGGAGAAAAAACGGCTGAATGTTATGGCCACATGGACTGTATTGTAGCTTAAATAGTGGAAAAGTGTACGGAGATAAGGTATGGTTGGGATTCGGCTAGGAGAAAAAACGGCTGAATGTTATGGCCACATGGACTGTATTGTAGCTTAAATAGTGGAAAAGTGTACGGAGATAAGGTATGGTTGGGATTCGGCTAGGAGAAAAAACGGCTGAATGTTATGGCCACATGGACTGTATTGTAGCTTAAATAATGGAAAAGTGTACGAAGACAAGGTATGGTTGGGATTCGGCTAGGAGAAAAAACGGCTGAATGATATGGCTACATGGACTGTATTGTAGCTTAAATAATGGAAAAGTGTACGAAGACAGGGTATGGTTGGGATTTGGCTAGGAGAAAAAACGGCTGAATGTTATGGCTACATGGACTGTATTGTAGCTTAAATAATGGAAAAGTGTACGAAGACAAGGTATGGTTGGGATTCGGCTAGGAGAAAAAACGGCTGAATGTTATGGCCACATGGACTGTATTGTAGCTTAAATAATGGAAAAGTGTACGAAGACAAGGTATGGTTGGGATTCGGCTAGGAGAAAAAACGGCTGAATGTTATGGCCACATGGACTGTATTGTAGCTTAAATAATGGAAAAGTGTACGGAGATAAGGTATGGTTGGGATTCGGCTAGGAGAAAAAACGGCTGAATGTTATGGCCACATGGACTGTATTGTAGCTTAAATAGTGGAAAAGTGTACGAAGACAAGGTATGGTTGGGATTCGGCTAAGAGAAAAAAAAAGTCCGTCACGCAGGAGCTGCATAACTAAGCACTTTCCTCAGAATTTGGGTAGTGTAGATTGCTTTCCAGAACAATTTGCTTAAAATATCCTACATAAATAAAATAAAAACATGAACAGTTCTCTTTTAAATTTGTAATGAGTAACTGATCAATTAATAATTTGCTTCCAGAGTTATGTTTACACATGGTACCTATTACACTACGTAATAAATACAAAAAACCTCATATTATCGTATTTTGATCTAACGCAGGAACAGGATACAGTCACTCTAGTGGTAGAAAGCGCTCCTTGCGGCGGCTTTGTGAACCTACGTCTGACGGGCTCTTCTATTGAAATATATTACAAATTAAACCCCCGCTTTCCGATTGACCGATTCAGCTCATTTTTACAACACTTCTTTCTCATGAGTTACCCACGACGTATACCGCGTTTCGTTACAATACAGCAGAAATTACGACCGGTATGAGTATATTAAGAATTTGGGTCAAGAGTAAACCCCCCCTTCTAATGAACCGATTTAGTTTATTTTTACAACACATATTTACCTGTAGATTACCACTACGAATACCGAGTTTCGTCGAAATATACCAAAAATCACGGCTGGTAGTGGCGAATTGGTATTGTGGGTCCGGAGTAAACCCCCCCCCCCCCCCTCCTAATGAACCGATTTAGTTTATTTTTACAACAGTTATTTACCTGTGGATTACCACTACGAATACCGAGTTTCATCGAAATATACCAAAAATCACGGCTGGTAGTGGCGAATTGGTATTGTGGGTCCGGAGTAAACCCCCCCCCCTTCTAATGAACCGATTTAGTTCATTTTTATATCTCATTTTTCTCACTATATTACCACTACGAATACCGAGTTTCGTTGAAATATAACAAATATTACGGCTGACATAGTCAAATTAGTGTTTTGGGTTCGGGGTACACCCCCCCTTCCGGTGGACCGACTTTGGTGGTTAACGAACTCGTTCAATCGTTTGCTAATTGAATGCTATATACCAAGTTTCGTCACGAAAAAACAAAAACTCTGGCCGCTATCGTGTTAACAGACATATATATATATATATATATATATATATATATATATATATATATATATATATATAAATTTTAACGGGGGTCATTTTCGGTGTCTACTAGGTAGGATCGATAAAGATTTGAAGAAATTTTTCAAAAATTCCGTCATGAGTCCAACCTCAATAGCTACTTTCCTTCGGAGGAAAGTGCTAAAACGTCAGACCTTCAGGAAGAAATCTGTATTTGGACGTTTCGGCTGCACTTTGGCAGCCTTCTTCAGCACTAGAGAATGCCTAGGGGGGAGGGAGGAAGACCAAGAAGACATTTAGGTAACCATGGTTGAATGTATTCTCGTACATTAACAAAGAATAGTTCTGCTCTTTAACTTCTGCAATTATTATATTTGTAATTAATTTACTTCCTGAGCTTTTTGAATGTGTGGTACTATACTACTTAATAAATACAAAAAAAAAAAAAAAAAAAAAAAAAAACTTCACATTTTTGTCTATTGATCTTGATAAATAATCCTATCAACATGGATCCGGAAATGCTTCCTAGAGGTGCTGGGGCTCTTAAACCACAGTTTTCAAGCTTTAAATGCCGACAACTTCTCAACATGTGGTATTAGACAAAAACGCTTTAACACTAGATTTACCAGACCTGGTACTGGTATAAATGTCAATAAGAAGAAATATATTTGTTACTAATATATATAAAGCAACATTAAGATCATTAAATCTATTCTCTACTTATAGCAGATCATAACATCATTTAGGAAAGCAAATTTTATATGTAGTAGGAATTTTGAATTGAAATTGCACGACCAGTCAAAATAACTGGTCTGGTAAATCTAGTGTTACATAAACGTTGTATGTCACTAAATTCCGCACATTTTGGTACCAAGGAATCTAATTTTGCATCACGAGAATTGGAGATTCGTTGAGTCAACCTTTAATAATCAGTTTTTTTTCTATCGTTGCAATTATAATATTACTATAACTAAATCACCAAAGGAGCATTGATCAACGTTGGAAAAACGCTAATTACACTGGCCAACAAAAAAATATTTTTGTAATGTTTCCTTCACTTGATGAGTCAAATCTTACTAATTTTGGGTTGAAAAGAACGAAAATGACAATGAAAAAATTGTATTAGCTCTAGTTTCCGTGATACACCATGGGTCAAAATATATAACGTTAACAAATTGAGGCAAATCTGTAAATTTTAAACCATAAGTTTATCAACATTATAAATTAATTTGGATTTATTAAATAGTAGTTACATTTTTTTAACAGTTGAAAATTAATGGGAGAATACTTGGCAGGTTGGATATTATTAACATCATGAGGATTTCATGGCTGTCTCTTGTAGGTGAGTTGTGGAGCATCCCTACACACACACACCAACAGTAATCTCCAAGCATTGATTCATTCCAACGGCCCTGATATCTTTGTTCCATTACAGAAATATCCTAATGGAATCTCTCACCGTGTTCATCACTCACCGCACCACAACTAGATGTTCTAGTTAGAACTTACCATGATTTGGAGCCAGAAAAACGTGTTTTTAGCAGATTTTTTTTTAGCTCCAGCGCCTATGGAAAGCATTTCCCAATCCACGTTGATAGGAACGTTTTTGCTCAGAATCGAATTTCCTATAAGTACCTTGATGCTTAAACACTATTTTGTGGCCACCCTGTATATTTATTAGGACTATTAAAAAACCTGAAATGAATTTAGAGAACTAAAAGAATCTATAAGCAAGGTCGAGCATTTCACAATTCTGTAGAATCTTTCGAAACTTAGGCCGTTTGTCTTAAATATCTTATTTAAATTGAATGCGGCGTTCTTGACAAATAAATAATCCGAGCAAGTTATTTATTAATTTCTACCTCTTACAAAACTCCAAGGAATCCGCTGTCTAAACCCATTCGTAAAAAATACTTCTGATTTAGAGAACTATTTCTATATAGGAGGTACCTTTGGCTCTGTGGCAGACCGCTCGACTCGTGTTCTGGAGGACCCGAGTTCGAAACTCAAAAGTTCGCTCAAGATTTTATGCTCAAGTGTCGTCGTCGAGGTCACGGACCGCTGTTGTACTCGCCCACAGTTCAAAGGTTTCCTGCAATGGGTAGGTTCAGGTGGCCGGACCATAGTACTGACACCAACATGTGAAGAATCAAAGATCAGATTTCTCGACAGTATCTGACCTTCGGAGGTTGTTACGGGAATGACATTATTTTTTTTGTTTTTCTTTCTGTATAGGAAAAAAATATTGTAATAATTTTATATTATATTGTAGTCTTTTCCCATTTTTAAAACTAATTTCATCTTTTATTTTATTTATTTAATTAATTTATATATATATATATATATATATATATATATATATATATATATATATATATATATATTTGGTTAACTTATTATTTCTTTCCTTTTTTTTTTTTTTTTTTTTTTTTTTTTGTTTCTTATTGGAATACCTAGAGTTAAAGGGTACATGATTATGTTGTATGTGGAGCAGTGTTGCACAAATATCATTCAGAATAATTAATAATGAATAAATCTGTTATTTCATTCTGAATAATAAATACTTTTTCACTGATTATTCAGTCCATTCAATGAATAACGTAACTTTTTATTTTTATTCATTATTGAATAACAATGATTTATTGAATGAACATTTTTTTGATGAATAACTTATCCAATGAATAAATTCTTATTCAATAAAAACTTATTAAGCCAACCTAGTTATTCGTAGAATAAATAATAAATTAGTGGATGAATAACATATTCAATGAATACATTCTTATTCAATAAAAACTTATTAAGCCAACCTAGTTATTCGTAGAATAAATAATAAATTAGTGGATGAATAACATATTCAATGAATAAATTCTTATTCAATAAAAATTTATTAAGCCAACCTAGTTATTCATAGAATAAAAAATAAATTAGTGGATGAATTACTTATTCAATGAATAAATTCTTATTCAATAAAAACTTATTAAGCCAACCTAGTTATTCATAGAATAAATAATAAATTAGTGGATGAATAACATATTCAATGAATAAATTCTTATTCAATAAAAACTTATTAAGCCAACCTAGTTATTCATAGAATAAAAAATAAATTAGTGGATGAATTACTTATTCAATGAATAAATTCTTATTCAATAAAAACTTATTAAGCCAACCTAGTTATTCGTAGAATAAATAATAAATTAGTGGATGAATAACATATTCAATGAATAAATTCTTATTCAATAAAAACTTATTAAGCCAACCTAGTTATTCATAGAATAAAAAATAAATTAGTGGATGAATTACTTATTCAATGAATAAATTCTTATTCAATAAAAACTTATTAAGCCAACCTAGTTATTCATAGAATAAATAATAAATTAGTGGATGAATAACATATTCAATGAATAAATTCTTATTCAATAAAAACTTATTAAGCCAACCTAGTTATTCGTAGAATAAATAATAAATTAGTGGATGAATTACTTATTCAATGACTAAATTCTTATTCAATAAAAACTTATTAAGCCAACCTAGTTATTCATAGAATAAATAATAAATTAGTGGATGAATAACATATTCAATGAATAAATTCTTATTCAATAAAAACTTATTAAGCCAACCTAGTTATTCATAGAATTTTTTTTTTTTTTTTTTTTTTATTTATTTATTATATTTGAAATCTGTACAATTATTCATAGAATAAAAAATAAATTAGTGGATGAATAACTTATTCAATGAATAAATTCTTATTCAATAAAAATTTATTTGAATGATTATTGAGCATAAAATGTGTTGAATATTGTCCTACTCTGATGTGGAGCAACCCAATTTAGTTGCGCAACCAATTGTTTCTAAAATAAAGTTGTTTTTTTTTCTCTTTCTGCTAAATATTAGATAGATAGATAGATAGATAAAATTCTGTATTTTGTTTGAAAAACAGTTACAGGGGTCTGGCTACAAAACATTATAGTAGATAAGTAATAATAAAAGAAAAGAGTGGAAAAAAAAACAAAAAAACATTTCTCTTTGGATCGTAATAAATATAAATAATATAAATCTTCATCATAATAAACAGAAAAGTACAATAGATAAATTTTTGAAAATAAAAAATCAAAATTACTCGCTACTATTCAAAAAGCACAAACGATCTTGTCATTAGAGCTTCCATGGTGAAGCGGAAGAGCCTGAACATTGAGTCCTTATTCGAAGGTGAAAGAATCAGCGTGAGATTGTCTTCATCAACTTCCGGGTGCTATCTTGAAGGTATGTAGTGCGGGCAGATCGGTAGATTGGGCATTCCAGGAGAAAATGGGCGAGTGTCTCGGGTTTCCGGAGACTGGATATAGTCCAATCTAGTCCTGTGTCAATCCTGTAGGAGGTGCCTTTAAGATAAAGCCTCAACTGCGAGTCCCTTGAGAGTCTGAGCTGCATGAGGGCTCTCTTCCATTCTATTGGTGTCTCAGACTTGATGTACTCCTCACCATAGCTAAGAGAGCTTAGCTGACGATACACATGGTTGTACTTAGAGTTAAGTACACGTTCAACGTCAACAGATATGAGGTGGTTGTTCCATCTCTCCAGAATGTCATTAATATTTTTCAGCAGCCAGTTGACGTTCGCGGATCGGAATATATCCTTATACCCCAAGCTGGCTAGAATGCTGTGAAGAGGGGCGAACCACGAGTCTTGAAGTTCTCAGGATGAAAAGAGGTCCTATTTAAGATTTGTTTGTTTCCTACTATATATTTGTTCTTTTAGTTTTGAAGGCATTCCAAACGCAACTTTTTCATATTGCACCGAGGAATTCTTGTTAAATGGTAAAATGTCATAAAATCTTTATCAATCTTATCTTTTAGATACTCAAAATGCCAAATATTGAAAAATATATACGTGTGTGTGTTTGTGTAACATTTAGTAGCACACGGAAGGAAAAGTTTTCAATTAATTTTATTTAATAAGTTTTTTACAAAATTAAATAAGACTTTTTACTCTGAGTTTAGTCCCTGTTGACTGCCACTAGTTGTATGAATGGTTTGCTCAATATATTTGCGTCACTTTTGAAAGATTGATTGTGTCTAGACACCGGTCGTAGAAAGTGGTTGGAAGAATGTTCTTCGATACAGAACGCTTCTTGCTAAGAGCGATATCATTAACCATTGTTTAGACATATTTCATCATTACTTCTTCTTTTATGTATTACAATATGATTATATCGTATTGTAAAATGTATTATTTTTCATATCACATTGCAAAGTTATGTTTAATCGTTTACTATTATCTACAGGCGTACACATCAAGGAATTCCCAAGATGCCCTCGACATGCCTGGCGTGTCCAATCCACATTGGCTAGAGATGGAAATGGGTACGAGGGTCAGATTTCGTAATTTACGCGGGAAGAGAGTGTGTTAAAGATAATGGTTTAAGATATTATAATTTACTTATTGAAATGTACCTATATGTTTATACATAGATTGATAGATAATTATAATCAGGTCCTCTTATCTTCCGAGGTGAAAGCTCAGAATCTCATCCAGGGTCTGTTATTTTATCACATCCAAAGTACATGAAGCACCAAAATGGTCACCCGTTGGCCAGATGATTCTCCAATGGGTGATCGGAAAAATAACCCCCATATTGACCCACGCAAAATTGACCTTGAAATGTTTTTCAAGGTCAAATTTGTTCATTGCATTTTTCGAAACTACTAGTCTTGAGGAATCTACTAGTCATATCCGACAGCTTTTTAGTATCCAAGGGACTCCGTCAACCTGGTCCTTGAATTAGCCATACGTAAAATAAGGACGAACCCTAAATTTTCAATAGACTGACACAGCACCTGGCGTATGCCGATGATGTAGTCATTTCAGCGAGGACAATGTCAGCATTAGCAGGCGCCCTGGAAGAATTTCTTAGTGTGGCCAAGGAATTTGGACTCGAAATGAATGAAAGCAAGACTCTGTACATGAGCACATCAAAAGAAACACAGCAAGACGAAGAAGAGTCAGTAGAATTTGGAGGTGTTACTTTCAAGAGCTGCAGGCAGTTCAAGTTCTTGGGAAGCATAATTTCAGCTGAGTGTAGTGTAGTGCCAGACATTAAAGCCCGAATCGCTGCAGGAAATAGGTGTCTGTTTGGGGTACAGAAAATGTTGAGGTTCAAGGGGCTCTCCAGGAAGGCAAAGGTTCGAATTTACAAGACAGTCATTCGCCCAGTAGTCACATATGGAAGCGAGGCATGGGTACTATCCAAAGAAAGTACAAGAATGCTACTAGTGTGGGAGCGGAAGGTACTCAGAAGGATGTATGGCCCGGTAAAGTGTGGCGACTTCTGGAGAATAAAAACTAATCAGGAGCTTAAAACGTTGTATGGAGACCCAGAAATAATTATTTTTATAAAACATCAAAGGCTCAAATGGTTGACACACGTCGAGAGAATGACCCCTGAAAGATTGCCAAGAAAACTCCTTTATGGAATGCCGGGTGGCAGAAGAAGGCGGGGAAAACCTCGATTGTGCTGGTTGGACGACGTGGAGAAGGATTTGAAGGAAATAGGAATCCGTCGTTGGCTAGGTTTTGCGACAGATAAAGCTGCCTGGAATGAGCTGTTGGCTGAGGCCTTGGTCCTTCACGCACTGTAGTGGTCGTCCGTAAGTAAGTCTTGAGAAAGAAAAAAGTCAACAGCACCATAGGGCAGAAATGACTCTTTATGGTCAAAATGACCATTAACAACTTATACGTGGGCAATTCCATTCCAAAAATAAAACAAAATATATACATTTTTAAAATGTGTGTTTTTCTTTATTTTTTTACGGGCATTTGAATCTGGTTCTTATATCTATGCAATTTTTTTAATAATTTTTTCCAAAGCAAGATTCTAACAAATACAACTTTAGTAACACAACTCTATCTCAGATAATACAGAAAACACTCTTCATCCTAGCATTAAACTATGCACAATTTAATTATACTCTTAAAGCGGAGATGTCCAAGCAGTTCTCTATCCTTAAACTTCCAACCTGACCGAGCCCATTCCAATTGACTTATGATGGCCTATTTTGATAATTTTTTTTTCATGTTCTATAACATGTAAAAAAAAAAGTTGATTGGGCGTTACAGGGCGTTAGCTTCGAGAATAACCTCATGAAAGCATTTCTGTCAATTGTAAAATATCAGTTATTGCCCTCGAATGATTGCCACTGAAAGGCTCGTTTGTCAATATACTTATAATTTTTTTTTTATAATAGAAGATGCTTTATTTAAAAATTCAAGCAATGTATTTCTGCGTAAGGGGATGTTAGTAGAATATATATATATATAAAAAAAATATCAAAATCAGCCACCATTTGTCAATCGTAATGGAATTGCCCATCCATTACAATTGACAGATTGGTCTTTTTGACCATAAATAGTCATTTCTGACCTATGGTGCCGTTGACTTTTTTCTTCCTCATGATATATGTAATAAAAGAAATTTACCTTGAATAGCATTTCAAGGTCAATATTGCTGGTTTAATACAGCACTATCCCACACATCCTGCATAGGGAGGTTGTAGCCAGGCCCGTGTTCTGTAGGCGTTTGTTCATCTTCTGAGCTTTACCATCTTGGCAGAGAGCAATAATACACGTACCTATATGTTTATATATGAGGCGTTGCGGATACGAAGGCCGAACTCAATTAAACGTACTTTTCAGGAAAATGCGTTTGAATATTTTTCCTATAAAGGCGAACTCCACAAGCTATTCAAGGCATTTGTTCTTTGTGGGATGTTTCATTGTTTGTTTGTTAACTTATATGTATAAATAAACTAACTGTTACCCGGCGTGCCATGCTACACCTACTTTCTACATATAGAAAAGCCTTAATAAATTAGAAACCAAATAAGTTTTATTAAAATCTAATAACACGATTCTGTAACTGTTTCGAACCTGTGACCTCCCAACTCTGAGTCCTAGACGACTTTGACATAACCTATAACACCCCCCGTATCAAGACATACATGTATGCCAAGTTTGGTAAAAATCGGTCTAACGGTGTGGTTTTTAATAAAAAGAAACAACAACATGCAGACAGCAGCTGGTAGACGTTTTTGACCTGGCCTATGACAATCCCCTGATCAAGACCAACCTGTGTGCCCAGTTTGATCAAAATCCGTCAAACGGTGTGGGTTTGTATAAAGAACAAACATACAGACAGACATCTGGTAGACGTTTTTGACTTAACCAACGACACTCCCCAGATTAAGATCTACATGTGTACCGAGTTTAGTCAAAATCGGACGAACGGTGTGGATTTGTATAAGGGACAAACATACAGACAGACAGCTATAAGACGTTTTTGACTTAGCCTATGACACTCCCCAGATTAAGATCTACATGTGTACCGAGTTTAGTCAAAATCGGATGAACGGTATGGATTTGTATAAGGGACAAACACACAGACAGACAGCTGGTAGATTTTTTTTGACCTAGCCTAGGAGATTTCTCGTATCAAGACCTACCATTATTCCAAGTTTGGTAAAAAACGGTCAAACGGTGTGGATTTGTATAAGGAACAAACAAACAGAAAAATAGACAGACACGTGATTTTTATATAAATAAATTATATAATATTATTATTATTTATTTGTTGGGGTTCCGCTTTATGGCGATGTACACCTTACATTGAAAAAAAAATTAAAATAATAAAAAAAATTATATAATAATTGACCAGGAATTAGTGTGAACTTCACTTTCAACGAAAATAGCATTTTATTTCTATCATCATCCATCGGACGGGTAGTGGAGTGTTGAGTTCTCCTTTCGTATCCGCCTTTCTTTGGCGTTTGATAATTTGCCTTTCACAGATAAACAGAACGAGTGTTATTATTTTTTTAGAATTGTTCGCAATTTGTGAAAATACTGAAGGACGGCGCGAGTGTTGCGGCCGACAAACAGTCATAAGAACACAAAACTTGGTCATTTGAATTCAAATAATTTCAATTGAGCAATTACAATCCATTGCGAATGATGCGATTATAAAATGACGTCAAATCGTAAATGTGAGTATATGTTTGAATGACGCGCGTTAGTTGATATACATAAAAGCAATGATTGGAACCAATCGGCGACCATCAAGGACACGTATTATAGGCAATTTAAATGCAGATAAGTGTTTTGCAATTCATTTTTATGGCTGTTTCATTCATTCATATCAATGTTATCATTTCTTCTTACAAGACAGGTGTGGGCGAACAAGGCGAGGAGATTTCTAGATAATATTCATTGTCTCTGAAGGAAATGTGCAAGAAATTACCAAGATTTATACACGTTCTTACTCCAATTTTGTTCTAATGCGTTTTTTTGTTGTTGTTTTTTTTTTTGCGGCAGTCACTCACAAACTATGCAATCATTTTTATCCTTTATTTATTTATTCTTTATTTCTTTTATTTTTGTTTTACCTTTTCAATTTATTTTATTTTTTCTTCTGCTTATTTTTTATGTTTGAATATACTTGCATGTCTATGATTTTTAAGCATACTTGCACAACAGGAAATCATTAAAATAGTTGGTTTATTTAATTGCTAATGTTTATGTCTCTGTTTTTTTTTTTTTTTTTTTTCCTTTCTTGACTGGACAAAGAACCTGTTACTAATTTTATCATGAGCTCATCGCTAACGTTACGAAGCTCACCATAAAATAAATTAATGTCCGGAGTAAACACCCCCTTCTAGTAAACCGATTTAGTTTATTTTTACAACAAATTTTTCTCTTCAGTTGATCGCAACGAATGCCGAGTTTCATTGAAATATAACAAAAGTTACGACTGGCATTGGCAAATAATTACTTTGGCTCCGGAGTAAACCCCCCCTCCGGATGGACCGATTTTCTGGGTTAACGAACTCGATCAATTGTTTGATGGGGGATACTATGTACCAAGTTTCGTGGCGAAAAAACAAAACTCTGGCCTGTATCGTGTTAACGGACATATATATATATATATATATATATATATATATATATATATATATAAATTTTAACTGGGGTCATTTTTGTTGTCTACTAGGTAGGATCGATAAAGATTCGAAGAAATGTTTCAAAAATTCCGTCATGAGTGCAACCTCAATAGCTACTTTCCTTCGGAGGAAAGTGCTAAAACTACAACTGGCATGGTCAAATTAGTGTTTTGGGGCCGGGGTAAGCCCTCCCTCCCGGTGGACCGATTTTGGTGGTTAACGAACTCGTTCAATCGTTTGCCAAGTGAACGCTGTATACAAAGTTCCGTGACGAAAAAACAAATACCCTTCCGGCCATCGTGTTAACAGACATAATAACTTTCATTCGGAGGAAAGTGATAAAACTAGACATCTTGGACGGGTCAATGTATCAACAGCTTACAGTTCCTTATGTCCTGCTAAAGCACAGTGGTTTAGACGTGCAATGGTATAATCAAATTGTAAATCCTTCTATGAACGGTGGAAGAAGATATTCACATACAGCATAAAACTATCTTGTGTGATCAAAATCAAAGTAATTTCCTCCAAATTTTGAATAACAAATAAATCAATATTTTTGAATCCTTTGTGTTATAAGTTTTATATGGGATTTTAAACTTTCCAAAAAAATAAGTTGAAATTCTTAGAAAACAGAATGGCGGTGCTGTCTGACGAACGGAACCCCCCTTTTTTCAAGGGCGATAGTCTGCAGGCAGCAATTTTCAATCTAGAAAAAAAAACTAAGAATTATTTTGAAAGAAAAGATAAAATCCAGTCAATATCATTTTTTTTCGAAAATGTTGAACAATACTTTAGTTTCTTTTGAAAATCTGCCGGAAATCGGTCATAAAAATGTTTATAATTTAATTAATCAGAAACATCCTACGTAATTTCCCAGAAAATATCATAAGGAAGCTGTAGTTAAAATTTTAAGTTGATCGGGTGAAAATTTAGCGTATTGTCCGATTTGAAAAACATAGTTTTGAGAAAATCGCATTTAAAGTTTAATGTACTGAAAGGTTTTTTTTTTTTTTTTTTTTTTTTCTTTTTTCATAATTTCTTGTAATAAAGATAAAAAAAAACAACACAATTTTAAGTATTTTTCATCCCTTTTTTATCTTTATTTTATCCTGTCTTTTAAAAGTTACTAAAAATATATTCATTGACTAAATATATGATAGATTAAATATTAAGTACCTATATGATTAATTTAAATATATGATTCAAATAATACATTCTTCTTCATATTTACGTAAATGAATTTCAATTGCACACAAATGCATAACAACAATGGTTGAACTGCCATAAAAAAAAAAAGAAAAAAAAAGTGGCTTATTATTTTGAAAAATATCTCGGGACTTTAGTTGAAAAATCCTATTTTTGACACATTTAAAAACTGTTCCGCCGCATAAACCCTCTTGGTTATCATTTTTCGTTAATAAGGTACCATACAACTCTATGAAAAAGAAATTGTAAAAAAAAAAAAAAAAAAGTACCCTGGAGCATCTAGGATCGTAGAAGTGCAAACATGATAAAAAATAGTTCCTCTTCTATTATCCATTGGATTTTATTAGATGGCTTCAAGAAGGTGGAGTTGTTGGATTGTCGGAGTTTTTATCTTGCGTAAAGTCCAATCCGAAGGTTTCTTGTTCACCTTACGAAGAAGATAGAAGAAAAGGAAGTCCCAAGAAATGTGGGGAATACCAGCGATGGCTAACCAAGCCACATCCTTCAGGGATTTCTTACTTCAGGGCCTAAGCGGCAAACTTCACAGCCTTCGGAAATTAACCAACATACATAAATGATAACTTCTGAGAAAGTGGTGACCACTGCAAGTTCCCCTAAACCATGATCTAATGGAAAATGGTGGATACGATTTGTTCGGAGGCATAGAAAAGTATTTTTAATTTTGATTTTTATATTGTGTGAGTAATATGACATGTACTCAAGAACAATTATAAAAAATACTTGATTTATTGTATAATTGTCAAATGAAGTTGTATATAAAAGTAAAAAATATTGTGTGTGGGACCAAAGCTCGGGTCTGTTTGCGAACACCACATCCAGTTATTTTGAAGTATCTGTTGTGATTTTGGTACTTATCTATCTGGTTATCTATTACTTCTTTACAGGTTATCTATAGCTAGAAACCTTAATTATATTAATATAGTAAAGAAAAATATTTAAAATCACTGCAATCACTAATAAAAGTAACTTTTTTTGACTACTATATTTATATAATATTATTTCTAACTAACCCTTAGACATAGGCGGCTCTAGACAAACATTTATGGGGGGAGCTAATTTAATATAGGGGCTTAAAATCAAATTTTTATAAGCAGGCACCTGGAAATTATTAAGGAAGTATTTGATAAACTAAGATAATACATTAGAGCTTATTACTATTAATTTGCCTAATAAAATTAGTTATCTAACTTTATCGAAAAAGATTGTGAGTTTTAATTCTGTCCCCCTCCCCTTTAGCCGCCACTGGCCTAAGATAACCTGTATTTGTAAGTAATACTTTTAGGCTTGTAAAAAATAAATGAAAATAAGCAGAATATATTTCAGCAAGCAATATTTATTAATAAAAAGGTTAATATTATAAAAATCAATGGTGATTATGAAGTTTAGGGGCTTTCTCACCGAATTTTTTTGTCCAGTGGTTCTATAACGTATTTATATTTTATATTTATTTTGAGCAACTTCGGTCTTCCTCTGTCTCCCTGCACTTTCATTGCTGACGAAGGCTACCAAAGAGTAGCCGAAACGTCCTTAATATAGATTTTTTACAAAAATCGTATTGAGGTTTCTTTTTATCCGAATCCTAACTTTTTTATTATTTTTTTTTTTTTTACGGCACATCTACATCTAGGTCATTAGCGCCGACATCCAGGGTGTAGCGAGGAATTTCACCAGCGAGCCGTGGGATGATAAAATTCCTGCCGGAGGTTGGGAATCGAACCCACCATCTCCCGCTTATGAATCCAAGGCGCTAGCCATTAGACCACGGGAGATCCCCCGAATCCTAACTATTCGTTGTTTGCCTATCACCTCGACGGCTAACTATCTAATCTTCATGATATTTCTTTTGCATTACGGGCATACGTGCTATGCGTTTCCGCTCGCTCAAGAAGATATCAAAACTCTAGTCAATCCAACTCTCTAAAATTAATAGAATTCTACTAATTTTTGTGAGTTTGATTGACTAGGTTGTTAAAGGTTACTTTACTACCAGCAACAACCAACAGAATAGCCCATAGGAATAGCCAATAGAAAAGCTAATTAGTTATACGCATGCGCTGAATTACTGTTATAATCACTACAGATACTTCACAAGTAACTGGATGTGGTCTTCGCAAAAATACATCAAAGCTCTTTTATAACTATAAAACTAATTAATACAAAAATTCCGCCACTCAGGAGCTGCATAGAAACGCGCCAAGATGGAGACAATATCTGCGATTCCATTTCCCTGCCGATTTTCCTACTTTGAGCATTACATAAGCCAGCTGTAGGGTTATTAGGGGCTCCTAAAGTTTACTTCACGCCGGCAAACATTGCACTTTCTAGTTTCTCATAATATTTTATAATACACAAAATTATCGGTTGTTGCAGAACGATTATCGCGGTTTATAACGCTTTAAAATATTTATTAGTTTGAACGTAAGTTTATAAATGAAGTAATAAATGAACCAGTTTTGTTCGTTGGCTCTGGCGCACATATACACCTTTCTTCCGCCATTTCTTAGATAGTGCTAGAAGTAGGGATCTCCCGTGGTCTAGTGGCTAGTGCCTTAGATTCATAAGCGGGAGAAGGTGGGTTCGATCTCAACCGCCGCGGCGGTAACAATTTTCTCATCCCACGGCTCGTTGGGAAAATTCCTCGATACGCCCTGGATGTCGGCGCTAATTGGATTAGTTGTCGAAGCGCTGTAAGCGCTAGTAGTAGGAAACATGGTGGCAAGTGGATTAATTTTGATTGTTCTGGTACCAACAAAGAAAACTCTGAGTTACTCCTTTATTTGACGTATCATTTTACTTTCAGAGTATAGAAGTTTCTTTACTCTGAAATACTTCTTCATTTTTAAGAAGCTCAACAACTTGTGGAAAAACTAATATACCTTCTTTAACTTTAGCCGTACTAAATAAATAGAGATATCTGAATGCCTCTGCTGATTGGTCCATTTGTTTAACAAAATTTGCCATCTGCCCTTGCTTTATGTGTAAACAATAAAAGTATTTCTTGTTATTAGTCTAAAGTTTCAGAACGATCCTAATCTATATCAGATGGAATGGTATATAATATTTCATATATATATATATATATATATATATACATATACTAGCTGACCCGGCAAACGTTGTTTTGCCGTATACATCGTTTCGATGTGAAAACCACGACTAAATCGGATTCTTAGATTTGCGCGCACAGACAAACAAATAATCAGACAAAAATTCTAAAAATCATTGTTTTGGGTACTATTGCGTTGATAAAGGCCCCAAAAGTATTTTCCCTATATATCTTCCATGTACAAACAGCGATCCGTTAGAATTTTATTTTATTTTAAATCATAAAAAAATAAAAATTAAATATTTTTTGGGGGTGGGCCCCCTTAAAACTCAGGGGTATAAAAATTAGTTATGAACCTATTTTCAGGCCTACTGAATACACATAATGAATTTCATCAAAATCGGTTAAGCCGTTTCGGAGGAGTATAAACACTAAAACTGTGACACGAGAATTTTATATTATATATATATATATATATATATATATATATATATATATATATATATATATATATATATATATAAAGGCCATGCCAGCCTTTAATTAATTTAATAATGGGTACCTTGGGTGCTAATGACTCTAGCAGTCGAAGCAGCCAAGGGGAAAAAAATGTGCCGTATGGCCATTAATCTGATACCTCTATAGTATCTGTCCCCCCCCCCCTGGCTGTTACGGGACTGATTTTTTTTAATATATATATATATATATATATATATATATATATATATATATATATATATATATATAAGAGAATCGTCAATCGTATCCCGAGTCGTGGTGACCTCTCTCGCCGCACGCAACACCGGAACACGATTCCCAAGTTCTTCGTCATCATCTTCTCGTCCACTTATGTAATATATGCTTATAAATTCATAGGATTCCTTTCCAAGTCTTTGATTTACCCTGGGGCCGATGCTATTTCCTAACACTATTTTACAAACAAATTGACTCTTTCCAGAACAGTGACGTCTAAATCCTTATCAGTGCCCCCACATTTGTGGTGCCTCCTTAATTCATCGTTTTACCATACAGTTCTCGCGATTAGAGTGTTAACTTGAGAAACGTTTGTTTATGGATACTTCATTTGGACAGGTTTTATTAAATTAATGGATAATATTGTTGATACTTTACGTAATTGTTGTGCACAAATATAGATAAATTCTTCCGGGGAAAATACCGATGATAATGATATAGGTGAAGTCCATCCGCAATGAGAGTTCTCATAATGTAGTTCGCATCCTCAAAAACATAAATGCAAAATAGAGGCCATATTCCTCCCCCCCCCCCAAAAAAAAAAACACTCCCCTCTCCAAAAAGCAAGAAATAACCCATCCTAAAATCCCCCCAAAACGCGTTACCATCCTACAATCCAAAAAAGTAGTATGAGTTGGTGTATTAAGTGCACCATATTTTCAACCAAAAATATTTGCATACAAGAAATGATAAAAGATGATGAGAAAATATTTATTTAATACAAGAAAGAAATGTCCAAGTTCATTACTTGGAAGGCCTATTAGTTACTTACTAAGAACAGTAAAGACACTTCAACTGACCTTTAAAAACAACAATAAAAATACTTATATCCAGTTACTAAAATATCACTTTCCTCAACCAGGTATATTCTTAAACTTGGCAATGTTTTTTTTTTTGTGCCGAAATTATCTTTAGAGAGAAAAATATGCGTCTAAATGTTTCTTAAAACATCAAATATAGGTTCTTCATACCGAGACGATTCATTTGATACCCCACATCATGGGTTTCGGACGGAATGATGGGTTTCCGAAGGAAGTACAAAACTGGCACCCCCCGCCCCGGAAGCGGAGTCAAACACAACTTTTCAGGATTTTTCGAATTTTTCCTTTAATAACACCCTCATATCTATCATCCTGTAAAATTTCAAGTCTCTAGCATCATGGGAAGTGCCTAATAATTTTGATGAGTGAATGAGTGAGTGAGTGAGTCCTATAAATCCCGATTTTCGATCGCTTATATCTCAGAAACTATTCCATGTAGAATTATGAAAATTTCCAGTTTTACTCACTTTAGTAGTATAATACCTCTGTAAAGTTTCATAACTTTATCTTTACCTGGTTGAATGTTATGAGAGGGTAAAAATCGGCTCTAAGACCTCCTGTAATATACACACAGTATGCTTAGGCCGGAACTTGGCCTGGCCATCTACCCACCGCCTAGATAATATTTAATTCTGCTCCAGCTCTTCGAGCAACTGCCAGATGGATTATCATCAAAATGTTGTAATATGGCCGAACTCATTTCTTAATTTCATAAAGTGGCAAAAGTACCAATCAGCACGTAATGTTATAGCAAATGTACCATTTTCTCTAAGACGTTGATACGGGAAGCTAAAGATAGACTTGTTTGGTATTCGTATATTCACCACATTACCATTGCAAAACAACAACATACACAAACACCATATCAACATATTCACCATTAGTATAAACTGAAGGCATAATGATGAGTACTCTACTGAAGCTTGTTACATACTAATACATGTTATTGACAGTTCCCAATCCTAATTCCATAGTAGTATTAATCCTTATGTTGCTAATAGTTTTTATATATTAGCGGACATTCCTTTACTTTGAACATTTCATATAAATCTTAATGTTTACATTTAATTAATAAAGTAGTTAGAACAAATAAATAGGTTTTATTTATTTCATATAAGGTAAAGAGAGAGAAAAAAAATAAATATCTACTAAACATACATAAATAAAAAATAGATAAACATATATATATATAAAAAAGAAATATATATGTATTAAAAAAATAACAAATAAAATTATACATAGAGGAAATTAAAAAGAAAATTAAAAAAAAATATTATACAAGAGGAAAAAAAATAAATAAAATAAAATAAAAAAGTAAATATTAATATTGTTTTGTAGTCTATTATCTGTATTAATATTGCTATACTGTATATAAGTATTAGTTTTAGTACAAATAGTTGTATTAGTAAGTACTATTAATGTTAGTAGTAAGCAATGACATTAGTAGCAAAAACAAGAAACAAAATAGAATACTAATTATCAAAATAACAGATTATTGTCATAAATGCTGAATTGTAAGCGCAGCACTGTCCTAAACACAAAATTCCAAACCCTTTCACGACATATACACGGCTCTCTAACACTACACTTGAGGGCGGTGAAGACCTAGACCTTTTCTGCCCTTAAATACCCAATACATCCATCCATATGAGGTAAATAATTCATAAGAATGAAAATCTTAGTTTTGAATATCTCCTGAACAAATTATTTGCGGACATATCTTCAGAGGAAATCCTTTTCTTATTTTGAGGTCCTTATTTCATATTTTCAGTTTGGCCAGTTAACCCTGAAATACCCTGTATAAGATTATGTAAAAAATAATGGTAAAAATGAAGTTTCCCGCCCTCCAAACCGATTTCTTTCAAATTTTGTACAATAACGTATTTTGATGCACTAAACACGAATACGTTAAAAAAAACCTTCGCATTTAACTAGGAAAGAAGTTACTAAGCACTTAAGTTCATTGTTATGCAGGTTATGAGAGCTAATTTTTTTTCTTTTTTTTTTTTTTTTTTTTTTTTTTTTTTTTTTTTTACGGCGCATCTACATCTAGGTCATTAGCGCCGGCATCCAGGTTGCAGCGAGGAATTTTACCAGCGAGCCGTGGGATGATAAAATTCCTGCCGGAGGTTGGGAATCGAACCCACCATCTCCCGCTTATGAATCCAAGGTGCTAGCCATTAGACCACGGGAGACCCCTTATGAGAGCTAATGTAAACAACTAAATTTGTGACGACTTTAAGGCCTAAATGACGACTTTAGGGCATGCGTTTCCGCTCGCTCAAGAAGATAACAAAACCCCAGTCAATCCAACTCGCTAAAATTAATAGAATATAATATTAACCATTAAAGTTAGGAAGGTTATAAAACTAGGCGTCATCAGCGTATTTGTAAACACGCGCATGCGCAGATATGTAACATTGGGAAACAGAGAACTCTCATTTGAAATGTTCAGAAACCATTTATTCGAAAATATTGTTAATTTTAAGAGCATCCTCACCTGTCGCTTAAGGGCATACGTGCTATGCGTTTCCGCTCGCTCAAGAAGATAACAAAACCCCAGTCAATCCAACTCGCTATAATTAATAGCTCTCATAACCCACATAACAGTGAACTTTAGTGCTTAATAACTTCTTTCCTAGTTAAATGCGAAGGTTTTTTTAACGTATTCGTGTTTAGTGCATCAAAATACGTTATTGTACAAAATTTGAAAGAAATCGGTTTTGAGGGCGTGAAACTGCATTTTTGCCAAAATTATTATTAATTGATCGTTACTACACTTTGATCTTAGCCAATAGGCCGAATTTTTTGGAGACCTGATGACCGTGAGGGTTAAGGCGTGAGCACTTAACACTCCGTGCCAAAGGTCGTGGGTTCGATTCCCACTAGGGGCGGTTGCTTTTCTTTCGAAAAAAGAAAAGACATCACCCCTATCCTGGCTAGAAAAGTGTGGTAACCTATAGATAACCCGTCCTAAAATTCGTAGTTAATAATAAATGGACGTTAAAATTTAAATAAATAATTGATCGTTACTATGGCGACTTCACCCTTCCCAGGTGGTAGCTGTATGGTCCAATGAACCAGCATGGTGACTAGAAATTTGATTCACTTATAACCTGAGGTATGGAAATATCTGTAATATTCCAGAAAGCCAATGGTTATTCAGGAGATATCTTCAAATGAGATTGTATAGTTTATTGTAGTGTAAGTAGGAGAATATTGTGTTTACGTACTGGCGTCATAAATTAAATGAATAAATGATCCTACAATATTTAATACAATTGTTTATATTGTAGCTAGTTACATTCAACTGGCTTTTTAGAAAATACATTGAATGAGCCGTCTTATACAATTGTCTCTCCAAACCGCAAATATAAATAAAAAGATGGTCGCATTAAATTGTTAACTAAATTAATGTAATTTACTGCTGTACCAACTGCTTCGAATTATAGATTGCAACATCTGGTGTATTCTTTCTATTCGTTGATGTATTGTGGTTACATCTAATCCTCCTTTGTGAAGAAAATCATATTGTTTACCTTCCTCATATTTAAATACTGCAATTATTTCTTAAGTGAATGATAACAACGTAAACATAAAATGGTATTTTAAATAAACAATTTGATATGTATAATTCCTATTTTCCTCAATTATTCTTCTATACCTCAAATACTTTTTAATATTTTTGATACATTTAAGAACGATCAGATTCTAAACTTGGTATTTGTGCATTAATGCATCATAAGAAACATATAATTTCGTTAAATGAAATTGTTGTCTATTTTCGGAATTTAATGGAATTTCGAATTATGTATAGGCACCAGAGTATTGGGTTTCGAATAAGCGTAACGAATTACATAAAGAACATTTTCCATATAGGCCTTTTCCATGTTTAGCATAAATATGCTTTAGAGGTGTCTAAACTGGAAAAAAAACGTTGCAAAAAAGTGTCCGCTGGCGTTCGCACATGCGCAGTGGCGTTCTCGCATGCGCAGTTGAGTTCGCGCATGCGCAGTGGCCATGTACGAATTAGAAGATTGTATGTGTCACAAAAGTTTTCGCTGGCATTCGCGCATGCGCAGTCATCATGTACGAAAAACAAGACTGTATGTTGTACAGTACATTACATAGGTTTGTCGGGTGGACCTAAAGCATATTTATTTTCCTGAATTTGAGCACAAGGCTCTAAACGAAATATTTTTTTCTATAAGTACAATGTTTACCTTTTTTCATTCTATTCATTTTGGTCTCTCCAAAATTGTTTACGACCCAGCAGCCACCAAGTAACATTTATTCTGCTTTAGCTTTCCTAATGACTGTCTGTGGTCAATTTGTTTTTAAATATTAGTGGAAATTTGTTGAAAAGTTTATATGTTTTGTATGGTTTGTAGTAAAATCGGTGAAAATTATTAATAACCTGTGTTACGCCGATATTGTTTATTGCAAGGAAAATTGCTTACACATTAAAGACAGGAAGTCGTGTTGTGATCATAAACTTGATGAGTCCTTGTTGCGTAAGAATAGAATCTTACTGGTAGCCATCCTTTCTAAATATCCCTGGTGAATGTGCAGAAACTAAGAGGGGATCTGAAAATCCCGAACCAGGTAAACACAACCCAGGCTGGATTAGAACCAAGGCATCACCGAGTCAGCCAGGACACTCAGAAATCACATTTCCATGTTGATTTTTAGTAATTATAAACTAGCTGACTACCCGTACTTCGTCACGGCAGATAAGTAGTTACTAGCTGACTACCCGTGCTTCGTCACGGCAGATAAGTAGTTACTAGCTGACTACCCGTACTTCGTCACGGCAGATAAGTAGTTACTAGCTGACTACCCGTACTTCGTCACGGCAGATAAGTAGTTACTAGCTGACTACCCGTGCTTCGTCACGGCAGATAAGTAGTTACTAGCTGACTACCCGTGCTTCGTCAAGGCAGATAAGTAGTTACTAGCTGACTACCCGTGCTTCGTCACGGCAGATAAGTAGTTACTAGCTGACTACCCGTGCTTCGTCACGGCAGATAAGTAGTTACTAGCTGACTACCCGTACTTCGTCACGGCAGATAAGTAGTTACTAGCTGACTACCCGTGCTTCGTCACGGCAGATAAGTAGTTACTAGCTGACTACCCGTGCTTCGTCACGGCAGATAAGTAGTTACTAGCTGACTACCCGTACTTCGTCACGGCAGATAAGTAGTTATTTTATTGCGTTAGATAATGTATCATCAAAATTAACGCTACTACATTATTTTGAGCAGTTTATTATAGCACGGTTCCCGTCATACTATATATCATTCATCAATTGAAAAGTAATCAAAGTATAATGTTTTTGGACAATCGGGCGCTCCGTTGACAAGTGTCAACAAACAGATAACGTAGTGATAACCCGTTACCGATAGGTTACCTGTACCAGGGGGTTAACCGGTACAGGTTAAAATTCGGTGTCAATAATAAGTGTACGTTAAAATTTAAAAATTTACGTTTCTAAAATATCATTTGGATACACTCATTATATTTGCGAGCATTACCAAGAAGTGTTCTGACTGGAGATGCTGATGGGTGAGGAGGCTGTGCAAGTATTCGGGATATTATTACCTCGGATGGACCATCACCTGGTATAGCGTAAACTCTATGAGGGACGAAATGACAGTTTATTTCTAGTAATTCAAGTTCTACCATCATAGTTGAGATTAACCCCAATTAAAAATAATATTATGAAATAAATACAGTACGGTAACAGCTGTTATCGTCCTAGCAACGCTTGCTGCCTAGGCTTGCCTGCTCTAAGCAACTAAAAATTAAACCCCTCTAGAAATATTTAAAAAGTTGAATATCAACAAATCCTTTCTTAGCGTGTGTTTACATTCCACAGGGAGTGTTCATGCAAAATTTTAAATTTTTCTGTCGAGAGGTTTGGGCTGGGCGATGATAGGTCAGTGAGTGAGTGGTATTTGACAAATATATAGTAGATATTTTTAGTTAAACGCTGTATTAACAATTAGACTAATAACGCCGTTGGTTAATTATTTGCTGATTAATATTATTATTATCATTTGCATATACGCCCTGTAGGACCATTCGATGTGCATTTAGTAGTGTTTTCACAAATATGAGTTTTTTTTTGTCCCGATGTTTGTTTCATTCCTTTTGAATAAAATAATTCCTTACCTGTATTTAAATTCCGGCTCTTTGCTTTTCTCCTATCCTCCCAGGAAGACGCTTCTTAAGATTTGACAAACAGGCAAGACCAGATTTGTTATGTATATAATGTTGTTTTTTTCTCTGTATAATCAAGTCCACACTTTTTTTTTCTTGTTTGTGGTAAAATTATATATTTTTTATTTATTTTTGTATGTTTTTTCTTTTTTTTTCTTCTCTTGTTTATGCATTATTTTTTTATTTATTTCCTTTTATAGCCCCCATTTTTTTAATATTTATTTAATTATTTACTTGTGTACTTTGATCTATTTAATTATATTCTCATTCCCCTCTGAATATTGTTCCATCATTCCCCCAACCCCTATTCCTCTTCTTACTCCAGTATTCTACAGTCCCTCCATAATCACTATCTTATTTTTATTATTATAATCTATGTACTTACGTTTTATTTTATTATTTAAGGCTTTGTTAATAATATTTGTATTCGTTTTTTTCTGTTTTTGTTTCTTCTTTATATATAGTAATATTTTTAGGTTAAATTTGTTTATTCAACCTAATGTATTTATTTTTTATTCTTATGGGACGAAGTCCTAGTGTCTTTTTCATTCATTCATTCAATAAGTTCTTTTTCTGTTCATAAGTTGTTTGTGTTCATCTGTCCAAGCTTCTCCATTCAATGTTTTAATCTCCCTTCAACCGACTTCCCAAACAAAAATTGTGTCAATTTTTCTCGAATTGATAAGTCTGTTTTCGTGATACTTTATGCTTTTAAATCTTAAACTGTCGCATGTAATTAAAATGTTGCCTTATTTTCATGGTTTTCATAAAATGTCACGATTTACTTTGTTAGTCTTGGACGGTCCATTCTTTTGATGTGTACAATTTATATTTTTGCTTTTTTTTTTGTTGTCTCAAATGTATTTCAATGTCTTTTTCTATCTCTTTATCACCTGGAAGTCTGCAAATTTTCTGACCAGAATTAATTACTCGTAATAATTATCATCCAATTGCCCTTCATGTTAATTAACGTTGATCTCATGAGTCAGTTTTTTTTACTTTTATATATATATATATATATATATATATATATATATATATATATATATATATATTTATATACAATTTTATATTTACAGAAGGTCTTTTGTGCAGTGCAGTCTTTTATGATCAGACCGCGACATTCTCTTGCACCTCATGCGTTGCACGGTTTTATTATTTAATTGGCATAAGTCTCATTATTTTCCTGAAAGCAATCATTTGCATGAGTAAATGTCGATGGATTTCCAAGCAATTTTAATGGAGATAATTGTTTCGTAGATGAAATGGTGTGGTACGAACCTATTATAAGCAGACCTCATAAAAAAGGGTCATAAGACCGACCACTTAACTTGCCTGGCGGACTTCTGACGACCTTAGAAATGGAGTTCGCGTTAATTATTTTCTTTAGCAGCTATTAAGATTTTTTTTAGCGTTTTTTCTCCGTCCCTATATGACAAAAATTGATAAAACCTATTTGATGTCTCAATCCTCATAGAAAAGCCGACAATCTGTTCGATACCAAAACTTTAACAGTTGTTGTTGTTTTTTTTATGGGGGCATAGTTAGCTCAGTGGTAGAGCACTGGACTAATAACCTGGGGGCATAGTTAGCTGAGTGGTAGAGCACTGGACTAATAACCTGGGGGCATAGTTAGCTCAGTGGTAGAGCACTGGACTAATATGCTGGAGGACCTGAGTTCAATTCCCGAGCATAGTACTAAAGATTTTTATGTTCTATTGTCTCCCTGACCGTCCCTAGGCCAAGGCAGCCATTAATTAATATATTAATGGGTAGCTTGGTGCTAATGACCCTAACAGTCGAAGAAGCAAAGGGGAAAATCAGGCGGCCGGAGCATAGTATTTACCACACTATCTCCCTAGTGTGCCGTATGGTCATAAATCAGATAGTTCTATAGTATCTGCCCCTCAGGGCTCTCGAGGCTTGTTACGGGACTGATTTTTTTGTTGTGCGCTAAGATGACAAAGTTCCAGCTATTCGAACGTTCTTCCTAAAGATGACCTTCCTTGAGACAGCTACGGCAGAGTAATCCAGGATAACCACATCATCCCCGGTAGAAAGTGTGTTAGTCGAACCTCAGCAAACCTTGCATAACATCCAACTTATTTAGGAGGTGATAAAAATCACTGAAACTCTTTGCATATCATTTACTACCATTGCGTAGATTTGTAATGTCTTCATCATACGCTCCCCCTTGATTATGTGTTTATCTATATATATACATAACGGCATATATATATCCGTTACATAGGTAGAACAAACAGGTGGTGTTACCTATTTGTAAATAACAGAGATGGGCATAATTTTATTTATAAATAAAAATACGAATACAAATAAATTCGTATTCATAAGTGTGAATAAGAATTTATTTGTACTCTCGTATATTAAATATAAAAATACAAATACAATTTTTTTCTCAAATTTTCCTCCGAATACAAATAAATTCATAAACAACAAATAAATTCATAATTTTTTGTGAATTGTAAACATTCACAAAAAATTATGTGATGACAAAAAAATTGACATTAAAATATATGAATACAAATTTATTAACATTATAATTTGTGAATACAAATTTATTCACAAATAAATTATGAATTCATACGTATTAACGATAAGATAATATTACGAAAGTTATTACAGGTTTTTTTCGTTTTAGGCACTTAAGGTCTACGTTACCTGCGCCTAGATTAATTATTTTTTTTATTATTAATTATAATTGTAATGGAAATCTTAAAGAATTAACGTATATTGAAGATGTCAATTAATTCGGTCAAACATTGTCCTTCGAAGACTAAAGGAATAAAAAATAAAAATTAGCTATTGGTTTTAAAGGCGATATCAGTATTAATAGGTCTGATTAATTCAGAATAGTATTTGAATGTTAATTGGAAATGCTCAAACGGGGTCAATAATACCCTGTAATCATAGACAAGTGCAAAATGACCAACTTGACCGTGGCCCCGTCTCGTCAAGATTGATTTGACTCATATTACTAGGGCCGATTTAGTCAGTAGCTTATCTGCTTAGATAAACAAGATCATGAATAAACTACTTTAATTCATTTCTCAACAATTTAGAAGTTAAATATGAGCACTTATTTAATGTTGTGGCACTTGATACTGTTGTGTGATAAGGAGAGAGAGAGGAAGTTTGTAGCGTACGGATCGTGTTCAAATCGGCTCTGTGAATATATAGTTATATTGTGTGTTTAAAGTCTTCATGTGCCGGCGTTTATGTGTGTATTGATGCAGTAGACGATACTTGTTATCTACTTGAAGTCTTGGCTTCCTGGCTACAGCTGGTGATTGTATATTTAACTACAACTGTAAGGAGAGTGGCAGTCCCGGATGTAAGGTTATGTTCTTGTTTACATTAGATTAAAGGAACTATCTATAATATAGGTACGTTTTGTTAAATTAATGATGACAATATAGATATAATAGACATTACACGTTAATTATTTCTTCTATTTAGTGGAAAGTCAGTTTTAAATTAGTTTTATTTTAGTTTAAATTAGTAGTGGATAAGTTCAGATACGATTCTAGCTCTCCCATTGGCTGGCGCCGGTGACCGGGCTTTAACGGCTATTTGAAAATCCTTAAATAACACTTTTACTTTTCTTTTCTCTGGATTTTATTAATCTATGCTTTATAATCAAATTATGGAAATTACTGATCTGTAGCATTCTGTTGTTTAGTCCTTCAAAATAGTTAAACTATTAAATTCATTTTTATATTATTTGTATAGTTAAAAAGTTTTTTTTTTTCTTTTTAAAGGATAATTTAAAGAGTATATTATTAACTCCATTCAAAATTACATTAATCTATTTTCTCTCTGTTACCTTTTCTTGCTGTTATATTATTTATTCGTGAATATTTGTTGGTAATATGAAAACTTATAATATTTAATAATCTCCAATCAATTAATTTTATTAACTCATGTACTCTGTTTCAATATAATAGTTAGTCTAAATAATTTATACCTCTGCTTAGTTCTTAAGATCTTTTTTCACTTGTTTTTTATTAGATTTTAGCAATTTCTTATAGTAATATAGGTAGTAGGTAAGTCATATATAATATAGGTAGTAGTAAGTCATGATAAAATCAATCGATTAAAAGTTTATTTATATACATATCCTACATTATTACCTTTAAAATTATATTGCCTTTTAAAACTATTATACAACAAATTCAAATTGAGTTTAATACAAAAGGCTTCTGTCACGAAATAATTATTCGAATCAACTAAAATTTAATAAATAAATAAAAAAAAAACAACTTAATAATATTTTAAAGATAATTGGGTGTGCAATACAATTATACGAAACTGATTAGTATTTTATAAAATACCAAACTGGACTTGAGTTATCTTTAATTTAAAATAATATTTGTGTTGTCTATCTCCACGGGAATTCGCCTTATCAAGGAAATATATGGTAGGGAATGAAAATTCATTTAAAATGACAAAGTCGCAGTCTCAAACACCACGTGGTAATAACAATCCTCCTAAGCAGAGGTTGTATAGCCAAGGCAGTGGTTCCACTGACAAAGAGGTAGATCCAGAAGCGAGCATAACCCCAACACCCAGTAGTGACGTCATGGATATCCAGGCAGTTGGCAATCAAAATACAAACCAAATTAATTTGAAATTTAAAGAGCCTGAACTAGAGATGACGATTTTAGAACAAAATCAGGGCATAATGGAACAACTACAAAAATTAATGGTTGCCCTCGAAAAGAAAATTAATAAAGAGAATGGTAAACTACTCATTGATTGCTGCAAGAAATTAGAGCAGAATTGCAATTCTTTAATTATTGAAAATTCAAAGTTACGGGGCCAAGTGGAGCTGTTGAAGGGACCAAACGAACTGCATTCTAACCAGATGAGGGAAGGCTTGAAAAATTTAAATAAAAAAATGGGCGATCTCGTACAGAAAGTCCTTCCGAAAACAGATTTCGTAGCGACCCCAAGTTATGCTGAGAAAGTGCAAAAAGAACCTCCAAACGTAGTGTTCTTTAGACACGAAGGTGAAGTAAAAGCTCAGTTCCCCACTATTGATGAGCTGAAGAACGAAGTAAAAAAGAACTTAAAACCTTCTTCACAAGGTCTGAAAATCAGAAACGTTGTGTCCACCAACAAAGGCTTGCTAATACAAACGCAACACAGGGCGGATGCAAAAAAAATTTCTTGTCTCCCCCAGTTAGGGAAATTAAATCCCGTCATACCGCAACCTAGGAACCCACGGATTATAATATACGACGTTCCTAAAGAATATAATAAGGACGAATTAAGGATTAATTTTTGGAACCAAAATTGTACGGAACTAAAGGAACATAAATACGAATTTAAACCGGTATTCAGAATTGGCCCAAAAAATATTTCTTCGGAACATTGGATCGTCGAGATTAGTCCTCAACTCAGAACAGAGCTAATCCGAGAAGGTCGTATCTTTCTTGGGTACTATGCTTTTCGATTTAAAGACTGGACCACTGTTACTCGCTGTCACAAATGCCAAGGTTTTGGACATGTAAAAGCGCACTGTAAGGCAGAATATGAATACTGCTCTTACTGTTCCGAAAGAGGCCATGAATTTAAAAGTTGTCCTAATAAGCAGAGCCCGCCAAAATGCGTCAATTGTGTTCGCATTAAACAAGATGCAGCTCACGAAACACCTGATAGGAACCAATGTGTAGCTTACCAAAAGGCCGTTGAAAGACTACTGACCAGGACAAACTATGGATAGACGATCTCCCGGAACTCTGAAAATTCTCCAACATAACGTCAAGAGAATGAAATTAGCTACGGACGAACTCTTGAATGAAGCCTACAAGGATGGAGCAGATATTATCTGCGTGCAGGAGCCTGCTATCCATGCAGGAAGGATTGTTGGATTCCCTAGGTCTTCGTGTATCATACAAGGAAATGCAGTCGGAACGTCTCCTGAAGCTGGAATCGTGGTTCTCAATCCTAAAATAAAGGCTATGCTATTACAGCATATATCGACGAAATATGTGGTGGCTGCACATATCGACTGCCCAGGAACAACATTTACTCTAGTCAGTGTATATGCTAAGTTTTCAATACCGATCTTCGAAATACTACTTGAACTGGAAAACGTTTTACGAGAAATTCCGGAAAATATTATAATTATGGGTGACTTAAATGGGCATTCTACCCTTTGGGGTTCTGCTACAACAGACAGGAAAGGACAACTAATAGAGGATTTTATTATACGTCACAACCTGATCATTCTCAACGATCCGTCATCACCGCCAACATTCCAAGGATCATCTGGCACTTCACACATAGACCTAACTATGGTCAGTATTGATAGTGCCAATAAAGTAGATAATTGGGAAGTGCTCCAGGATTGGACTTCTAGTGACCACTGTGTCCTCCGGACAATTATACAGGAGCCGACTACTGGAAAAATTTACAAGAGGAAAAGATGGCGTACGAGGGACATAAATGTGGATGCTCTGCGCGAAAATATAGCTTGGTTCTTGGACACTCTTGTGCCAAACAACGATTTGGAGAAGCATACTATTGAGTTCACTTCGGCTGTAGTGCGGGCGTGTGACCAGATTCTTCCATTTAGTAAGATTTTAAAAAGGAAGGTCCCATGGTGGACACGGGAGCTGAGTGAACAGAAGAAATTTACTTACAGAGCACGGAGGAAGTACCAAAGAGCCAAAGATCCGCAGATGCGAGAATCCCTAAGAAATACGTATCTTGACCTCAAATCTCAATTCCAGGCTACCGTCAACGAGCAGAAGAAGAAAAGCTGGAAAACCTTTATTGAATCTACGGAGAAGGAGGGACCTTGGGGTTTACCTTACAAACTATCTCAGAGCAATAAACTTTCCAAAGATTTTCTTGTAGCTCTAAGAGACGAAGGTGGTTTATACACTAGAACCAATGAGGACGCCGTCAGGAAGATCCTAGACCACTGCTTCCCGGAAGATGACTTCCGTCTGGACAGCTCTAGCCAGAACCTTATTAGGAAATCCTCAGAAACGCCACCCACTACAGAATTTTCTCCAAATTGGGATGAACTGGATGTAGAAATAGTTGTTGAATCCCTCAAAAGCAATAAATCCCCTGGACCCGACTTCATAGATGTCAACATAATTAAGAAGTGCAAACGAATTTTTGCTCCACAACTGATGAGACTATATAATCGGTGTCTCAACGAAGGATACTTCCCGAAGATTTGGAAGGAAGCTGAGGTTGTGGCCATTCCGAAGTCAGAAGATAGCAAGGCTCGGCCGGGTGGATACAGAGCAATCAGTCTGCTTCCTGTGCTAGGGAAAATTCTCGAGCGACTCATCGTTATGAACCTGCTCCCAAGAATCATGGAAACAATTTCTACCAACCAATACGGAGGAGTGAAGGGAAGATCAACGACGGACGCCATGAAAGCCATCCACAATAAGATACTCGATTCCCCGGCTAGGTACATTGTTAGTATATTTGCAGACATAAGTGGAGCATTTGATAACCTGTGGTGGCCAGCTATTTTGAATGCTTTAAAAGACGTCGATTGCCCTACTAATCTCTACAAATTGCTGCAAAGTTATTTAGCTGATAGGAACGCATTTGTAGCACTCCCTAGTGGACGAGTATGGCATAAAGTAAATACTGGATGCCCCCAAGGTTCCGTATTAGGCCCCTACATGTGGAACCTTGTCTTCAACTCACTCCTCAATGAGTTATCTACTAGTGGCTTCACCCCAGTTGCCTTTGTGGATGACCTGGCGGTCCTTGTGGAAGGCCAAACCCAATCGACTCTTAAGGAAAACACCAAGCAGGCGATCAACATAATAACTAGATGGTGTACTGAAAAGAAGCTCAGACTGAATCCGGTAAAAACTAGGCTTTTGATGTTGAAAGGCCAAATTCGGCAAAGAAATACTTTCAGACTGGAAATAGAAGACACTGAAGTTTCCCTTTCTGACGAGGTAAAATATTTGGGAGTTACCTTTGGCGAAAAAATGAATCTTAGCCCGCACATGAGAGAGCTAAAAAGTACCATTACTAAACGCTACGGGTGCCTTGCATCTATAGCCAGGAACACATGGGGACTAAACGGAAAGAACCGGCTGATCCTATACAAGGCTCTTTATCTCCCTCTGGTGAGATACGCGGCTCCTGCCTGGTTTCCCAAATTAAATAAGGTGCAGACTGCAATGCTTATTCAGACCCAAAGGAAAGCACTCCTCATGTTGACTAGGAACTACAAAACTGTGTCTACTGACGCGTTACAGGTTCTGGCAGGACAGTTGCCGATTGACTTAGAACTTGGAATAAACGTTGCGAGGTATAACATACCAAGAGGTATTCCAGCAAGAGTCGGCACAAGTGTCTTTAATATCGGAACGACCAGGTTCACAGAAGCAGAACCAATTTTGTACAGCGCGGCTGTATCTCAATGGCAGGACCGGTGGCAAAATTCAACTAAAGGTAGGACCACATACAGATTCTTTCCTGATGTCAGGAAAAGATTAGACATGGATTGGCTGGAGTTAGACTTCTACACAGCACAATTGCTATCAGGCCACGGTGACATCAATCATAGACTGCACTACTTCAAGATCCGGGATAATCCTAATTGCAGATGCGGAGCTACAGAAACTGTAGAACACATCATACTAGAATGCCCAAATTACACCAGAAGAAGGCTTCAGCTCGCGGGAGAATTCTCTATGCTTCAATGGCCACCGACAAGTTTTAGCCAATTCTTGGAATCTGAAGAAATCTTCAATGCACTCAAGACTTTCGCCGGGGCTGTCTTCGAAGCAAAGAAGAGAATAGCATAAATAATAATAGTTTCCAATGAGTATATTAGTAATTTAAGAACATAAATTAGAATATTATGTATATATAAAAAAATAAAAATAAAATATAGGTATATATAAATAAAATGTACATAAATTTGACAATTTTCTTATATAAGTATTAGATATTAGAATATAAGAAATACCAAATACTGTAAATATTAAATAAATTAAATAGTATTATTAAGTAGGATATCATTGGGACCTCACTGAACAGAGGCAGTGGGGTCCCAATTGCAGGCGCCCGTTGATTGATTTGGCAAGTGCAAAACATCCAGCAAACAGGCTGGGAGGGAAATCAAAGGTAGCTGTAACGGCTCTCTAGCGAGTTGTTAGAGCTACTGGATACCCTGATGGCACACTTCTAAATTTAAATTAATACAAATTGGAAGAACCGCTGGTATAGGGCAGCCTAAGGCACAGCGGGGGAAGAGAAGGATAAAAAAAAAAAAAAAAAAATGTTGTGTGATAAGGTCAATTTTATTTATTTATATATGTAAATAGATTTTAAGGAATTAAAGTCCCGCGTTAGAATATTTGGAAGTCCTGGCGTTGGAATATTATTTGGAGGAAGTGTGAGTGAGTGAGTGAGTGAGTGAGTGAGTGAGTGAGTGAGTGAGTGAGTGAGTGAGTGAGTGAGTGAGTTTGTATATTATTTTGTGTATCTAGAAAGAGTGAATTTCAGTGAACAATAGGCAACAATATCTCAGAGAATTGTTGCCTCTGAGATATCCTAAAAATCTGAAATATTTTATCCATATCATGAAATATTATGACGGCCCTGCTATAAAAGGCTCTATTGGCTCGCCCAAGAACCATCAAATAAATCTTCATACAATTTGGTATCCCAGGTTAAACAATTTTTTGATGTCGTTCATTTTCATAATATCTGGCTAAACCTAAATCCTAACATTATTGTGAAAAATGTGATGGCGCCAATAATTAAACATAAAGACAATTTAGAAAAATAACGACTTCACGAAAAAATAAAACAACAATTTTCGAATAGCTTCGACGTTCCTTAAAACTATTTATTACAAGACCTGCCATTTCCTGTGCTAAAAATAATTACCCAACTCAGAACATTGAGGAAATACGCCATCAGATTCTCGTCAAATACACCATCAACCACAGACTCTTTTAAACTCTATGTAAAATACAGTTCATACCACATCTTACTCTACTGCCTTCTTTATAGAAATATCCGCCAAACATTTTTCACATAAATTATTCCACCCAATGAAGAGAATGAATTTCTTATAATTCTGAAGAGCAAACCCATTTCTCTGACTAGCCAATTTTATTTTGAGGGTAGTAAAATTACGCTCACAAATCCTTAATGATTAGTAGAAAATAATAATATCTTTGTGTAATACATAAATAACTATAACAAGTAAAATACATAAATATCTATAACAGTTAATGTAAATAAAATACAAGTATAAACATATATTTTACTTTTTCTTTCTTTCTTATTTTTAATCAAAACAGGAAGTAGATACACAATCTACGTAGTCTAATTTCTTTATTCGGCTATTTAATATATAAGTTTTGTAACCACAGCAATGAATTATTTAATTTATTAACATAGAAACTAAGGATATTATATAAGAGATGCTAAAATTTGTGACTTAAAAACCAAATAAAAAAAATTGAATTGAATATTATAAAGTAGATACTTTACTATTAAGGCACATCAACAAGGAAACATTAAAGACTACTTTTTTTGATCATTACATTAAAATCATTTACAGTTTTTAGAACATTATATGAATATGAATTGTAAATGTCTGATATTTGCTTGGAACAAATAGAATATCTAATTATTTTACCCACACAAAGTTCATAATGTCTTATATATAATTGAGAAATAATTTAATATAATTGAGAGGCCATGAAATGTCCTTAAGTTGCACTATTTCCTGAATGTGGACCAAGGAAGGCGAGCGAATTGAAATACAGAGACTTTAACGCTGCTTGATAAAGAGACTTTAACGCTGCTAATAGCGGAGACTTTAACGCTCATAAATATGGTAATTTTAATCTCCCGCGGCATTGATAACAAATTTATGGCTCGATCAATTTATAGTAAGGTACAATTAAATTTTACATCAATATCTTTTATTCAACAAAATGTCTATAATTATATATAAGCCTGGAGGAAGGTCATAGAAAATAGAATGAACAAGGTATATTCATCTATTCAAATAAGGTCTAAATTTGGTGACCTTCGACCTTAAAGGTGGAGACATCAGCATTTCAGCAGGTATCCAATACATTAGACACTAGATCACGGAGAGAGACCCTTGCTTTGTTGATTATTTTTAATGACTTTCCGCCAGGCGTGTAAACCATAAAAGAAAGTTGAGTCACTGTAGAAAAATAACAAGAAAACATATTCATGATGACAGATTATCTGATTAATATGGATATTACTGGGGAACGGATGTTATTGTATTTACATATTTTTTTCCCATTCTTACATCGTAATTGTTGATGGAATTGTTTAACTCGTCGGGGCCCAGCGTCGTGGCATATGCGTCAGGAGATAGCTTGTTTTTCTTTCGATCCCGCTACTCCGGGCCTTGTTATACAGTGGAACATGGATAATTCGAACTTCGATAATTCGAAATCATGGTTAATTCGAATATTTCTCTCGGTCCCTAGAATTTAGGGCATAAACAATGTAAAAAAAATCGTGGTTAATTCGAATAAAATTTTGGATAATTCGAATTTTTTACGAGTCATTTTCCAATGAGAGATGTTCGATCTTATTATTATTTTTTTTAAAATATTCTCCACTCCGGTAAGAAGGATAGTAAGATAAGGATGTAGGGGTTCCGGGACAAGAAGCGCGGCGGTTCCATCTACGAGAGGTAAAAAAAGTGTGTTGATTTGACATGGAATGGCCCATAGTCTAGTTCTTGGACTCTAGGAGTTCTGCAAAGTGGTGGGTCGCGCTTCCTCCCTTCCAGGGGTTGTAGTTACATACACCATCCTATTTTATCCTAGAATTCCCTTCCACCATCCCTTTCATTTCTTATTCATTTATAAGTGAGTCAGCGTCTAGATCTGTTGTATTGTTTGTGCCTTGAATTTCCGGTGTACAGCGCAGTTCAGTGACTTATTGATTTAAGATGTAGAAGCCTAGAAGTTATAAAACTTTAACATTGCCAGAGAAAATAGCTGCAATTAAGCAATTTGAAAATGGAATAAAGAAAAAATCTGAAATTGCCAGGGGCTTTAGAATTCCTCCTAACACTTTATCAACTTACCTGAAAAATAATGAAAAAATTCTTGCCCATGAAAATGACTTTTTTCAAAACAATAGACTTTTATATTTACTTTTTTTATCAATTATTTATTACATATGTACGTAATCATCAATTTATGAAATATTTGTTATTGTTTAAATAAAATGTGAGAAAATATGAAATTCGATTTTTTGGCCCCCTTTATTTCCAAAAACGTTTGTAATTCGAATTTTGGATCATTCGAACTTTTTTATCGGTCCCTAGAGGTTCGAATTATCCAAGTTCTGCTGTATACCCTTCGTATTTGATTTAGGACCTCATTACGTATTCACGGTTAGGTTTGCGGGTCTGGTATCGTATGATACTGAATCCGCCCGAAAACGTCTTTCAGCGGGCCTGCTATCGTGGCGTATTTGAAATTGTACTAAATTGTAATTAATCCACTAAAACTATTTCATTTTAAAAGTTTCTTCACTTATTTATTTATTTTTTTAATGTTTGCTAAAATAACTGTACAAAAAGAAGACTTGGGCCCTGGTGGAAATTCTTTTCTAAGCCATCGGTCCTGAAAGTGTTAAGGCGATTTTAAAGTATTTGAACATATTTTCATTTTTAATTTTATTATGGAAAAAATAAAGGGGAAACCAAGAATGAAAATAATGCTTCACCAAATCAGTCGAGATCACTTATCTTTTGTAATTCCAAGAAGCAAACGTGTCTGGCAGCCATTGTTGATTAACACTTGTTACATTCCATTAATATACTCTCAAAAACAAATTAAATAGTAAAAGAATCATGTACATATTATTTTCCAAACTCGAGATATAAAATAATGAATTTTCAACCAATTTTATTTAATTTCATAGCTCCTAAGGCGCATTGGACGAAACGCTCCAATAAATATATATATATATATATATATATATATATATATATATATATATATATATATATATACCTAAATTACGTGTACGTTTAAATGTGCTAAAATATGAGAAGCTTATGAAAAAATAATCTTTGATGCAACTTGTTTTCGCCATGTTCACATTGTTCGTACCATTATCAAATAAGCATATGTATAACTATTGAAGCAACGTGATAACACAATGAACGATCCATTATACAGACAAGATATTGATCATGAAGTAACGTTTTCTATGTTGCTTCACGTTGCTTGGTCTGCGGTCTCTATTTATGTAAGGGGATTCTGTATTTTACTAAATGACAAACTTACTTATTCACAACAAGTCGCTATAGGTTTCATGAACTTTTGACTTTCACGCAATAGGGTTTTAAATAAATATCAGCTGTGTAGTTTTCTTTCATAAAGTTCATAAAAATAGTATTCAAATGTAGTATTTCCGTTTTTTTTATTTACCACTTTCTTTCTATTTTTTATGATATGGATATCATATTCAACCTATTTTATTTTATTTCTCGGCTCCTACGGCGCATTGGACGGAACGCTCGGACACGTGACGATTATTTTACGATGCAGAATCACCAGAGAAAATAAACGGACCAGATCGGTGACCCCATCGCTGTATACTCCCCTTATAAGTACCTAGTGAAAATGGACCAGATCGGTGACCCCATCGCTGTATACTCCCCTTATAAGTACCTAGTGAAAATGGACCAGATCGGTAACCCCATCGTTGTATACTCCCCTTATAAGTACCTAGTGAAAACGGACCAGATCGGTCACCCCATCGCTGTATACTCCCCTTATAAGTACCTAGTGAAAATGGACCAGATCGGTAACCCCATCGTTGTATACTCCCCTTATAAGTACCTAGTGAAAATGGACCAGATCGGTGACCCCATCGCTGTATACTCCCCTTATAAGTACCTAGTGAAAACGGACCAGATCGGTCACCCCATCGCTGTATACTCCCCTTATAAGTACCTAGTGAAAATTAGTTAGAAAAACTAGTATTAGTAACTTTTCTCGAAAACGGCTACAGACATCGTACCTACAAACCTATGAACGCAAAATCCTAAGCTTTACGATTTTTTTTTGCTGGAATTTCGCAAGAAAAAAAAAACAATGTTCCACTGTTTAGATTATAACTAAAATAATACTAATAGGTACTATATTAATACTAAAATTTCATTTTTTTTTTGTTTTTTTAAACAGCTATAGTAAATATGTGTGCCAAAAAATAAAGAAACACTACTAGCTGCATAGCTCAGTTATAGAACATTAGATACAATCTCATCTAAAAATCAGAAAAAAAAAATAAAAAATTAAGTTAATAAATGAAATACGATGAGGGGACAACACATACTATAAATAATATTAAAAACATTATATTCATACATATTTACATATACACACACATACAAAAAAAATGTGTATACATGTGTAATAATAACTAAATTGGACTTATTTATATAAATTTATTGTTAAATTTCAAATTAGGGTCACAATATCAGTAATATATGACTTCTTGTATATATATATATATATATATATATATATATATATATATATATATATAAATACATGTGTTATTTTTATTAGTTTCTTCTTTGCAGTAGCCCTGCAAAAAGGCCGTTTATTTTAGGCTACATGTTCTAATAAGCAATGTATATAACATGTATTTTAGACAATTTTGTCATAATTTGTTTTTAGATACAGTACATTAATGATTTAGCATTAAATAGATAATAAATAAATTAAAAAAATATACATAAAAAAATACGTATAAATTAATTGAGAAGATATGGTCGACCGTTCGGAAGTAGGAAGCGTTGATCGTCGGGGTTTCGGTCAGTGTTCTTATAACAGCTCTTACATTGGACAGACGAAGAACCGCATTCATAGCAGACTCACAACACACAAATACAACATTAAGAACAGAGACATTAAAACCGCACTTGCTAGACACGCTATCACGGACGGACATAAATTTGATTTCCAAAACTTCTCCATCCTCTCCACTGAACCCAACCCTGAGAAGCGTCTCCTTTCTGAATCCATATATATCCATCTAGAAAACAATCCCGTCAATGACAAAATTGACAAAGAAGTCATCTCCTCAACCTATTCCAACATTTTCCATATCCTCAAAACCTCCCGTTAGGTAATCCCACCCGGTTCGTTGCCCTATTCCCACACACCGTCTGATCCTTCCCTGTACCTGCAATGCCCATCGGCAAGTCCTTTATCTTTACCGCCGTCCCTCTGTCCTTACTCCCAGGTCGACTTCTCCCCCCCCCCACCCCCATCCTCTCCTGTCTAGCCCTGGCCCAATCCTTCCCTGTACCTGCAATATCCATCGGCAAGTCCTTTATCTTTACCGCGGTCTTTACCCTCCGTCCTTACTCCCAGCTCCACTTCTCTCCACCCCCTCCCCCCCATCCTCTCCTGTCTAGCCCTGCCCCATCCTTCCAGTCTTCAGAAATGTTCTCTTCTTGAAATGGGACAGTTCTCAATCTTCTCAATAGGTATGTTACTATGACACTTGTACTGTATTCTCTTGGATACCATATACATGTATATTTATTTATATTGCTATATTGCTATTATTATACTATATATATATATATATATATATATATATATATACATATATATATGATTATATTTATATTTTCAAGCATATAGGTACTCATATTTATGTTAATGTTTCTAGCCTTTTTTTTGTCCTTACCATTGTTATAGCATATATGTTTTTACAGCCCTGAAGATGGCTTGTATAGCAAGCCGAAACGTTGGCGGCAATAAATATACATTTTAGCAAATAAAATGTGTTTTATTGAATAAGAACACTGACCGAAACCCCGACGATCAACGCTTCCGTATAAATTAATTTTTTTTTTGTTCGTAATTTCGATCGTTTTTAGAGGCATCGATCGTCTTCAGAGTCAGGCATGCTTTGAATGGTGTTTATTAAACAGCTCTTTTTCTGTAATGGGCCAGTCTTTTGATTTATGGTTGTAAATTACATTTGGATATAAGGTGCTGTGTTGTTTGTGGTGTTCAGTGAGGACTAGCCGAGCTCTTAGTTATATATTTAGCTTGTTTTTTTAGCTGAGGAAACAATTCGCGAAAAAACTCTGATTCATTGATAAAAACAGAAGTGCGTTATTGGACTTCCAGAAAGTATCTTTATATATAATGGTTCTAGTGAAATAAATTACTGTTTTTTTTAAGGAAACTTTATCTATTTTATGATGGGATAATTCGAATTTAATTATCTTGAATAGTTTTCGAGCAATCCTTTATTATTCATTAAAAAAACATGACTACGTTAACGGAATCGGACCATACTTGAAATGAACTTTTTTGTTGGAAATTATGTATACAATCACCTCCTAGAGTTTGGCTACTTAGACCTGAATCAACCCTTATATATATTGGTAACTCATTAGAAGCTGCGCGATGACAATCCTGCCTGGAACAATGGGTTCCTTATTCTGCATGTAAGATTCGTTGCATTATCCAAAAGTCTGAAGATTGCTTTGCGTGTCGAACTAATGATAATGAATAGTTCTGTTCTATTTATTTATCTCTGGATGGATGTAACATCTGATGAAACATCTTACGGAATAATCATAAGGATATTTCCTTGTTACTCGCTTACTACTGTTATTTCATTTGCAGATAGTTACATATTGTATTCAGACATCATATTGAATAATTATAATAATAATTGTGTCTTTGTGTGTGAGTGTGAATTAATATACACGCATGTGCACGGTAAGACCACGCGACGTACGAACCCTAGAGGCGTGGAACCCCAATCACTAAAACTAGTCTGTTTTACGTGCTTCTTCCATGTGACTGTGGAACAGTCTACGTAGGACAAAAAGATAGCCACAAGAATAGGACAACACTCCGCTGACTACCGTCTGAAACGTAAAAAAACTTTGGCTGTAGCTAGACGCGGAGAAGAATGTCCCGGGCAGATGCTTTTTGATCAAGCCAGGGTCTTAGCTAAAGAAGAAAATCTAAAAGGAAGGTTAGTCAGAGAGGCTGTGAAGCAACCCAAGACTCTGAACCGGGATGAAGGCGTGATCCTACACCCTACCTGGAAGCCCGTACTCAGGACGGTTAAAGCAAGATCGGCCGAGGAAAGACAACCAAGCACACCGCAGGAAGACGAAAAAAACCCTCAAAACAGATTCATTGGCTCTATGCAGTGTCAAGAGTGTGCTTAAATCTCTAAAGCATCATATGTCAAAATAAGTTTAATACTGAAAAGGTTATTATAAAATAACAAAGAAACAAACAAGTTAAAAAACATGGACAACAGTCTGATGATGCAGAATGAGATTTCTGCAAAATATCACCCAGAAAAACCCACCGCTGGAGATTGCCGTATTATCATCAATAATTCTCCCCAGCGAAGAACCCTAAAAAATAATATATATATACAAACTGCCAAAAGAATCTTGGTGTTATAGCCCCAACTTATCTTAGATAATATTGGTCTAATGTTAAAGTAACTATGACAGCCTTCTGAGAAGGAAACAGCAAGTCGTGCCTTGGTATAGCGTGTGATTAGACAATGGAAATGTATTCTGTTGAAGCTGATTATCGTAATCTTCCTTTCTGTAGGATACTTATGTAAGCTTAGATCACGACCCGTGAGCTTAGGCAGACTCGAGGAGGTGTACGGGTAAATTATTATCAGAAATACATTAAACTATTGAAGGGGGAAACTAATGAAAATTGTTGTTTTTTTTCTTGTTTTTTTTTTTTTTCCTTTTTAAGGCGTTCCAACCTTTTAGGATATTAACGCCACAAAACTTAAATAAAGTTTAGAAATGTAATAAATGTAATAAAGTTTTATTTTATAAATGTATGCTTGTAATAGTTGTTATTAAGCCTTTAAGTGATCAATTATTATCTTCAAAATGATATATTATTGAATATTAGAATTTTTATACTTATGTTACTAAATTTAAATATTAGTTGATAGATAACCTTGAGCAATGAGTTCTGTTTGTTGCACATAGCCAGGTTTTGGTCTCCTTACACCCCGGATCATGTGCCACAACAATCATAGTTTTTTTACAAGTTGTGTGTATTCTAAAAAATTAAATACATTTTTGATCTTATTCGGGGCATCAGCCATATCATCATTCAAATTACCCGTGAGCCCAAATAGAGACCTTTAATTCTCGTAGGAACGGCATTCACTGAAAATTGCTTTTGTACCTAATATTCTCCCACTAACATCTTTGTATTGTACATAAAACAAGTATATTTTTCAAGAGGATAGTTGAGAATGCATGAAAGAAGTTATGTACCCTTCAAGGCTTTTCCAGAAATCTTAGTAACAGAACATATGAAATAATATTTTTTTTTTGGGCGGAATAGCGTTAATACTAGATCAAAAGTTATTATTCTTAGGATGTCCCATGCACGATGAGGAATATCTCAAGATTGGGTCTGCGCAGTCCAAACCTTGAGGTATACCCCATCGTTTATGGGACATCCTTGAGGCAAGAGTTGAACTGTACAGTCCATCCAAGTAGAATTAAAACGCCAATAGAATAACTGTACAGTCCAATGAGGCCGGGACTGTGCAGGCCAGGCCTGATGTGTGTGGACAAGAGGATATTTCCTTCACATTCAGTGGGTCTACTATAACTGGACTGTGTAGTCCCTGTCTTGAGGTTTATTAACTTATCGTGTGTGTGCTAGATCCGTTCAGTCCAAACCTTGAGGCCAAAATGGTGGGAATGCTTAAAATTACGAAGTGCTAATACTATTTATTAGAAACTTTACAAAATACGGAAGTTGTAAGCGTAAGGAACGTTGTCTTATTCCCTAAAAGCCCAATTATTCGATTATGAAACGAAAATGATTTTATTACAGTGTTTTTGAAGCGTCAGTCACCTCTGACCTGAAAATGGTGAAATATCACTATATTTTCTTCACTGATAGTGGATTGATTCGCGTGTCGCACTTATAATTCCGACACGTATCCTAATAATATTGGCCAATTGTGTTCAGTATTGTCGGTATTGCTATGACAACACACCCCGGGGTAGGGATATTTCGTAAAACGCTTTATTTCAACGCGTTTCTTCTCTACGTCTATAGGGAGGGAACCGGCTTATGACGGCGTCCCAATGAGCTTTTTAATGGCTCATATTTATACATATAGGTATGTATTAACATAAAAAAGTACATGGACGCTTATAAATGCAAAATCCTTGACGTTACAATTTTATCCTCAGATGAATCTCTTTATCGTCGACAGTACTTCCTCGGCTCAGTCCTTTACTAAGTAATTCAATCCCAAAGACCTTATACTTTTCTACTTTTTATTAGAAATAAAGTGTGATTTTGTACCTCATAGAGTTTACGCTATACCTGGTGATGGTCCATCCGAGGTAATAATATCCCGAACCCTTGCACAGCCTCCTCACCCATCAGCATCCCCAGTCAGAACACTTCTTGGTAAAGCTCGCAAATATAATGGGTGTTTCCAAATAACACCTGAGAAACATACATTTTTAAATTTTAACGTCCGTTTATTATTGACAACGAAATTTAACCTGTACTGGTTAAGCTCCTGTTACTGGTAACCTGGTTATCTCTAGGTTATCTGTTTTTTGACACTGCTCCCGAGCGCCCCAAGAAGAAGAAACATTATACTTTGATTCCTTATCAATTGATGAATAACATATACCATGATGGGAACCGTGATATAATAAACTGCAAAAAAATTGTATAGTAGTGTTAATTTTGATGATACATTATCTAACGCAATAAAATAACTACTTATCTGCCGTGACGAAGCACGGGTATACAGCTAGTTCTGCAGAAACGTTTGTGAAAATGTGGATGCTTAAGTAACGCAAATGAGAGACATGAAGTAATAGGAACTGACGAAGCATTAAATCGGCGAAAGTGTCAAAGAATCGGAAGCGAAACTGCAGAATGATATAATTCCAGGTTACTTTGGTTGGTGGGTTTTTGCAAGCGGAGGCAGTAATGGTTTTGCCAAGGTTTCGTAATATCCACTCCACTCCCGAAATTTTTCTTCTCAAAAGGAATGATGTGGCAATGGAGTCGCTTTGAGGTGACCAGGCTCGATTCAGCATTTATTACGAGAAAGTTCATACATTCTTCTAGAGGTTTGGGCTTCGATGACATTGGGCGACTTTACTCACATACTCACCAGCCGGAAAATTGTATATCTAGTAACTAAAAGAGTTCTTAACGTTTTACTTTGCTAAAGCAAAGGCTCAAGAGAATTTGACGTTGTCGAGATATTTAAGAAACTTCTGAGACTGTTTATTTCAGTTAATATTTTTTTTCTGCCACTTTCTCAACTCCAAACGTAACTAAAATTGGTGTATCTTTGTTTCGATGGATGTTAAATACCTACAAAAAGTTTCTGAACCCATCGTTTGTATGAACCCAAACTGAAAATTAGGTGGAAAACTAGTTTTTTTCAGATGTATCAAAACCTGGAAATCTGTGAAATCCACGATTTGTTTACTCAAATATTGCAAAAATCAGTGTTCCAGTTGCCTAACGACCAACCAAAGGATGTTACACCAAAATCCGGTCATTTTTGTGCTTGTGAGAGAGCGAACAGACAAATTATATGGTATACAGGCTGTGTCGCAAGTTGATGAAAATACTCCAGGGGGCAAAACTAAATGAAAAATGCAGTTCAACACCACCAACCACACATTTCTATCTCATTCCGTTCCAGAGATATGCCCTTCTAAAGTTTCCTTAGAGAAAACCATGTTTTTTGTAGGACAACTACAATTTTCTCTGTTTGTACACATTTCTTCATTCGTTTCGTTGCATTTTTGGAACTAGCATTAAATTTGCTTTAAGGCTCGAACACATTTAATGGTCAGAAGTATCTCTTTCAAACCGCAATATCAATTCAAAAAGTAGAAATTAATAAGAAGCTTGTGGTTAGCTACTGTGGGCGAGGTTAGTCAGTGGCAGAGCACTGGACTAATACGCAGGAGGACCAGAGTTCAAATCCCGAAAAAGGACTTAAGATTTTTTCTTCTAGTGTCATCGTTCATGGGTTGAATTCGGCCTCCCTGGCGGTCCCTAGGCCAACCCAGCCTTTCATTCATTTATTACTGGGCACCTTGGGTGCTAATGACTCTATCAGTCGAAGTAGCAAAGGGGAAAATTAGGTTGCCGGAGAAAAGTACTGACCACACTATCTCCCTAGTGTTCTGTATGGTCATGAATAAGATAACTGTATAGTATCTGTCCTTCAGGGCTCTCGTGCCCTGTTGCGGCACTGATTTTTTTTTTTCTGGTTTGCTAAAACATTTCAAAAATCATTTTTTGCTAAGATTTCCCCTGCTCTAAATGTTAATGTTCTGTTTCAGCAACTGAGACTGTGGAACGGTACCCTGAGCTACTATTACTGGAAACAGCCCGGTGTTGTGAGGCTTACGAAGGTCTTTGTGTTCAATGTCACGAATGCCGAAGCTTTTCTCAGTCAAGGGCAGAAACCCAAGCTAGAAGAAGTCGGACCTTTTGTCTACAGGTAAGCTCAAAATCATTAATTTAATTTCGATAAGATTTCCTCTTAGAATAACGGCTTCGAAAATAATATTGTCGATACAAATGCAAAGTATCGAATGTGAAAATCGCAACTTTCAAGAGTGAAATAACTTTTATTTATTACTCTGCTTTTGGACAGTGAAATAGTCGGTAGATTCTACCTTTTGATAGTGGTAACATCCTCCTTTCACTGTGTCAACTTAGATTCGAGAGTTTGCCATCCATCAGTCCAACAGCAATCAAAATAGATTGAAAAAGAAAAATGCGTTTGTTTTTTTTCATATTCGATACTTTGCATTTGTATCGACGAAATTCTACGCCTGATATGTGTTTGCAGTTGATTTATAAGCATATAATAGAGATGGGCGATCTTTTAAAAGATCGATCTTTTTTAACACGATGTATCGATCTTTTGAATCGATCTGCAAGGGTCGATCTTTTCAATGAGTCGATTTTCAAAGGCCGATAATTTTAAAGAATCGATCCCCACGGGCCGAATTTTTAATGAATCGATCTCCAAGGGCCAATCTTTTTAAAGAATCGATCTCCAAGGGCCAATCTTTTAAAAGAATCGATCCCAAGAGCCGAATTTTTAATGAATCGATCTCCAAGGGCCGATCTTTTTAAAGAATCGATCTCCAAGGGCCAATCTTTTAAAAGAATCGATCCCCAAGGGCCGAATTTTTAATGAATCGATCTCCAAGGGCCAATATTTTTAAAGAATCGGTCTCCAAGGGCTGATCTTTTCAATGAATCGATCTTCAAGGGCCAATCTTTTTAAAGAATCGATCTCCAAGGGCCGATCTTTTCAAAGTATCGATCTCCAAGGGCCAATCTTTTAAAGAATCGATCTCCAAGGGCCGATCTTTTTAAAGAATCGATCTTCAAGGGCTGATCGTTTCAAAGAATCGATCTTCAAGGGCTGATCTTTTCAAAGAATCGATCTCCAAGGGCCGATCATTTAATGAATTCATCTTCAAGAGCTAATCTTTTAAAGAATCGTTCTATCTAGAATACCGTAAATAAAGTGTTTTTATTTTAAATATTTAATCTCACCCCTTGTAAAATAACCTCATTTCTATTATTTAACTGAATAAAAGGTTTACAGAAGTATCATATGTCCAGTAACAGACTTATATTTTCATTTAACATATTATCGACCTGCTACTGTATACAATGGAACACAGCGCTGATGTATCTGCTACTGTCTACAATGGAACACAACACTGATGTATCTGCTAATCGCCAAAGTTGTGGAACATTCATTAAATAAATAAAGTATTTAACATAGTAATTTAACATGTAATATGGTGTTCATTCTCTATTACTTTTCATGAAAAATAGTCTTACATTTTTCTTATTTTAGGTTGGAGATATGTTTTTCATATTATCAAGTATCCATTATACATTTTTACTTGTGCTTACATTTTTCATGAAATATTAAGAAAAAAATAACCCATTCTACCCTAAGCTTTCCAAATGACACAAGGAACAAGACCAGAAACGCGCTGACGAAGTTCCTGCGCGCCGGACTTTCTTTCATCAGATATGTATATATATATAATTGCGCACAGGCTCAGACAGGCGATAGAATCTCTTCACCGTTGATGAACATACATGTCAAGGGTACACCATTATCTGGGTATTGCAGTTTCCTGCTTCAAGTGCAAATAGACGTGTTATCATCAAGAAATGCACATTTGTCAAGCCTATAGAGATAACGGTTAAACTACATGGAAATTCAGAACTCAAAGTAGCATCCATTTGTCAAGCCTATAGAGATAACGGTTAAACTACATGGAAATTCAGAACTCAAAGTAGCATCCATTTGTCAAGCCTATAGAGATAACGGTTAAACTACATGGAAATTCAGAACTCAAAGTAGCATCCATTTGTCAAGCCTATAGAGATAACGGTTAAACTACATGGAAATTCAGAACTCAAAGTAGCATCCATTTGTCAAGCCTATAGAGATAACGGTTAAACTACATGGAAATTCAGAACTCAAAGTAGCATCCATTTGTCAAGCCTATAGAGATAACGGTTAAACTACATGGAAATTCAGAACTCAAAGTAGCATCCATTTGTCAAGCCTCTAGAGATAACGGTTAAACTACATGGAAATTCAGAACTCAAAGTAGCATCCATTTGTCAAGCCTATAGAGATAACGGTTAAACTACATGGAAATTCAGAACTCAAAGTAGCATCCATTTGTCAAGCCTATAGAGATAACGGTTAAACTACATGGAAATTCAGAACTCAAAGTAGCATCCATTTGTCAAGCCTATAGAGATAACGGTTAAACTACATGGAAATTCAGAACTCAAAGTAGCATCCATTTGTCAAGCCTATAGAGATAACGGTTAAACTACATGGAAATTCAGAACTCAAAGTAGCATCCATTTGTCAAGCCTATAGAGATAACGGTTAAACTACATGGAAATTCAGAACTCAAAGTAGCATCCATTTGTCAAGCCTATAGAGATAACGGTTAAACTACATGGAAATTCAGAACTCAAAGTAGCATCCATTTGTCAAGCCTATAGAGATAACGGTTAAACTACATGGAAATTCAGAACTCAAAGTAGCATCCATTTGTCAAGCCTATAGAGATAACGGTTAAACTACATGGAAATTCAGAACTCAAAGTAGCATCCATTTGTCAAGCCTATAGAGATAACGGTTAAACTACATGGAAATTCAGAACTCAAAGTAGCATCCATTTGTCAAGCCTATAGAGATAACGGTTAAACTACATGGAAATTCAGAACTCAAAGTAGCATCCATTTGTCAAGCCTATAGAGATAACGGTTAAACTACATGGAAATTCAGAACTCAAAGTAGCATCCATTTGTCAAGCCTATAGAGATAACGGTTAAACTACATGGAAATTCACAACTCAAAGTAGCATCCATTTGTCAAGCCTATAGAGATAACGGTTAAACTACATGGAAATTCAGAACTCAAAGTAGCATCCATTTGTCAAGCCTATAGAGATAACGGTTAAACTACATGGAAATTCAGAACTCAAAGTAGCATCCATTTGTCAAGCCTATAGAGATAACGGTTAAACTACATGGAAATTCAGAACTCAAAGTAGCATCCATTTGTCAAGCCTATAGAGATAACGGTTAAACTACATGGAAATTCACAACTCAAAGTAGCATCCATTTGTCAAGCCTATAGAGATAACGGTTAAACTACATGGAAATTCACAACTCAAAGTAGCATCCATTTGTCAAGCCTATAGAGATAACGGTTAAACTACATGGAAATTCACAACTCAAAGTAGCATCCATTTGTCAAGCCTATAGAGATAACGGTTAAACTACATGGAAATTCAGAACTCAAAGTAGCATCCATTTGTCAAGCCTATAGAGATAACGGTTAAACTACATGGAAATTCAGAACTCAAAGTAGCATCCATTTGTCAAGCCTATAGAGATAACGGTTAAACTACATGGAAATTCAGAACTCAAAGTAGCATCCATTTGTCAAGCCTATAGAGATAACGGTTAAACTACATGGAAATTCAGAACTCAAAGTAGCATCCATTTGTCAAGCCTATAGAGATAACGGTTAAACTACATGGAAATTCAGAACTCAAAGTAGCATCCATTTGTCAAGCCTATAGAGATAACGGTTAAACTACATGGAAATTCAGAACTCAAAGTAGCATCCATTTGTCAAGCCTATAGAGATAACGGTTAAACTACATGGAAATTCAGAACTCAAAGTAGCATCCATTTGTCAAGCCTATAGAGATAACGGTTAAACTACATGGAAATTCAGAACTCAAAGTAGCATCCATTTGTCAAGCCTATAGAGATAACGGTTAAACTACATGGAAATTCAGAACTCAAAGTAGCATCCATTTGTCAAGCCTATAGAGATAACGGTTAAACTACATGGAAATTCAGAACTCAAAGTAGCATCCATTTGTCAAGCCTATAGAGATAACGGTTAAACTACATGGAAATTCAGAACTCAAAGTAGCATCCATTTGTCAAGCCTATAGAGATAACGGTTAAACTACATGGAAATTCAGAACTCAAAGTAGCATCCATTTGTCAAGCCTATAGAGATAACGGTTAAACTACATGGAAATTCAGAACTCAAAGTAGCATCCATTTGTCAAGCCTATAGAGATAACGGTTAAACTACATGGAAATTCAGAACTCAAAGTAGCATCCATTTGTCAAGCCTATAGAGATAACGGTTAAACTACATGGAAATTCAGAACTCAAAGTAGCATCCATTTGTCAAGCCTATAGAGATAACGGTTAAACTACATGGAAATTCAGAACTCAAAGTAGCATCCATTTGTCAAGCCTATAGAGATAACGGTTAAACTACATGGAAATTCACAACTCAAAGTAGCATCCATTTGTCAAGCCTATAGAGATAACGGTTAAACTACATGGAAATTCAGAACTCAAAGTAGCATCCATTTGTCAAGCCTATAGAGATAACGGTTAAACTACATGGAAATTCAGAACTCAAAGTAGCATCCATTTGTCAAGCCTATAGAGATAACGGTTAAACTACATGGAAATTCAGAACTCAAAGTAGCATCCATTTGTCAAGCCTATAGAGATAACGGTTAAACTACATGGAAATTCAGAACTCAAAGTAGCATCCATTTGTCAAGCCTATAGAGATAACGGTTAAACTACATGGAAATTCACAACTCAAAGTAGCATCCATTTGTCAAGCCTATAGAGATAACGGTTAAACTACATGGAAATTCACAACTCAAAGTAGCATCCATTTGTCAAGCCTATAGAGATAACGGTTAAACTACATGGAAATTCAGAACTCAAAGTAGCATCCATTTGTCAAGCCTATAGAGATAACGGTTAAACTACATGGAAATTCAGAACTCAAAGTAGCATCCATTTGTCAAGCCTATTGAGATAACGGTTAAACTACATGGAAATTCAGAACTCAAAGTAGCATCCATTTGTCAAGCCTATAGAGATAACGGTTAAACTACATGGAAATTCACAACTCAAAGTAGCATCCATTTGTCAAGCCTATAGAGATAACGGTTAAACTACATGGAAATTCAGAACTCAAAGTAGCATCCATTTGTCAAGCCTATAGAGATAACGATTAAACTACATGGAAATTCAGAACTCAAAGTAGCATCCATTTGTCAAGCCTATAGAGATAACGGTTAAACTACATGGAAATTCAGAACTCAAAGTAGCATCCATTTGTCAAGCCTATAGAGATAACGGTTAAACTACATGGAAATTCAGAACTCAAAGTAGCATCCATTTGTCAAGCCTATAGAGATAACGGTTAAACTACATGGAAATTCAGAACTCAAAGTAGCATCCATTTGTCAAGCCTATAGAGATAACGGTTAAACTACATGGAAATTCACAACTCAAAGTAGCATCCATTTGTCAAGCCTATAGAGATAACGGTTAAACTACATGGAAATTCAGAACTCAAAGTAGCATCCATTTGTCAAGCCTATAGAGATAACGGTTAAACTACATGGAAATTCAGAACTCAAAGTAGCATCCATTTGTCAAGCCTATAGAGATAACGGTTAAACTACATGGAAATTCAGAACTCAAAGTAGCATCCATTTGTCAAGCCTATAGAGATAACGGTTAAACTACATGGAAATTCACAACTCAAAGTAGCATCCATTTGTCAAGCCTATAGAGATAACGGTTAAACTACATGGAAATTCACAACTCAAAGTAGCATCCATTTGTCAAGCCTATAGAGATAACGGTTAAACTACATGGAAATTCACAACTCAAAGTAGCATCCATTTGTCAAGCCTATAGAGATAACGGTTAAACTACATGGAAATTCAGAACTCAAAGTAGCATCCATTTGTCAAGCCTATAGAGATAACGGTTAAACTACATGGAAATTCAGAACTCAAAGTAGCATCCATTTGTCAAGCCTATAGAGATAACGGTTAAACTACATGGAAATTCACAACTCAAAGTAGCATCCATTTGTCAAGCCTATAGAGATAACGGTTAAACTACATGGAAATTCAGAACTCAAAGTAGCATCCATTTGTCAAGCCTATAGAGATAACGGTTAAACTACATGGAAATTCAGAACTCAAAGTAGCATCCATTTGTCAAGCCTATAGAGATAACGGTTAAACTACATGGAAATTCAGAACTCAAAGTAGCATCCATTTGTCAAGCCTATAGAGATAACGGTTAAACTACATGGAAATTCAGAACTCAAAGTAGCATCCATTTGTCAAGCCTATAGAGATAACGGTTAAACTACATGGAAATTCAGAACTCAAAGTAGCATCCATTTGTCAAGCCTATAGAGATAACGGTTAAACTACATGGAAATTCAGAACTCAAAGTAGCATCCATTTGTCAAGCCTATAGAGATAACGGTTAAACTACATGGAAATTCAGAACTCAAAGTAGCATCCATTTGTCAAGCCTATAGAGATAACGGTTAAACTACATGGAAATTCACAACTCAAAGTAGCATCCATTTGTCAAGCCTATAGAGATAACGGTTAAACTACATGGAAATTCAGAACTCAAAGTAGCATCCATTTGTCAAGCCTATAGAGATAACGGTTAAACTACATGGAAATTCAGAACTCAAAGTAGCATCCATTTGTCAAGCCTATAGAGATAACGGTTAAACTACATGGAAATTCAGAACTCAAAGTAGCATCCATTTGTCAAGCCTATAGAGATAACGGTTAAACTACATGGAAATTCAGAACTCAAAGTAGCATCCATTTGTCAAGCCTATAGAGATAACGGTTAAACTACATGGAAATTCAGAACTCAAAGTAGCATCCATTTGTCAAGCCTATAGAGATAACGGTTAAACTACATGGAAATTCAGAACTCAAAGTAGCATCCATTTGTCAAGCCTATAGAGATAACGGTTAAACTACATGGAAATTCAGAACTCAAAGTAGCATCCATTTGTCAAGCCTATAGAGATAACGGTTAAACTACATGGAAATTCAGAACTCAAAGTAGCATCCATTTGTCAAGCCTATAGAGATAACGGTTAAACTACATGGAAATTCAGAACTCAAAGTAGCATCCATTTTTTTTTTTTTTTTTTGCCAGACGGTGCGCAGTGGGGCCAAACGAAATTTCAGACCGAAAAAATCAAACCTTTTATTTTTTTTAAAAAAAAGTGCATTGAAATCAATTAATATTTCGAGGCTGTAGCCTTTTTTAAAAACACGAAATATCGTTTGGCCCCAGTGTGCGGCGCGTGGAGGAGATTTCGTAAAAGGCTACATTCTCTAAATATTAACGGATTTCAATGAACTTTTTTTCAAAAAAATTAAAGCTTTGATTATTTCGTTCTGAAATTTCGTTTGGCCCCACTACGCACTGTCTGCCCAAAAAAAAAGAATGGATGCTACATTCAGTTCTTAATTTCCATGTAGTTTAAGCGTTATCTCTATAGGCGTGACAACTTTCATGTATATATATATATATATATATATATATATATATATATATATATATATATATGTATATATATGAAAGCTAATAAAATTTAGAAGAACTTTGTCTAGCTAGATTTTTGTTTTTTATCTCCCCTATTTACTTAATTACATGTAAATAATTCACAAACGTTTATAATTGAACATAAAATAATATTTCATTTTTCATCTAACTTAATATAAACACTGATATAGGTCAAAAACATTCAAATCCTAATTAGACTTGGAAAAAAAAAAAAAATATTTTGAAATCATAACATCAAATATCATATATTTCGATCAATTTCATTGTTGAATTAAGATTAATATACGTTTTGAAGATGTCAGTCTGATTTTTTCCAAGTCTAATCAGGATTTGAATGTTTAATTTCAACGATATCAGTGCTGATATTAAGTTAGAGGAAAAATAAAATATTATTTTACGTTCAATTGTAAGAGTTCGTGAATTATTTACAGGTAATTTAATAAACAGGGGAAACAAAAAACAAAGTTTTTATACATTTTATTAGCTTTTATTAAAAAAAAAAATATTGAAATCGGTTATGATTTAGAGGCTGTAGCCTTTTTAGAAACATGAAATGTCGTTTGTCCCCACTGTGCGGCGCACAGACATCTGGGACTTTAGCGCCAACATCCATGGTACAGCTCGATGCAACGAGCCGTGAAATTATCTCACCCACACGAAAATCTAAGGTGTTAGCCACACGACCGTGAGGACACCCAGCATCAAATATTAACACGATTTGGAATAGAATTGAACTAATTGGGCTAAAATCGGCGCCAATAGCCAAATAGTTGATGCGCCGTTAAGGAAAAAAAAAAAAATTTTTACTAGAAAAAATACGAATTCTATACTAAGGGATAATACTTCTTAGTAACTCGTTTTTCTATACTTTTCTTTCTTATGGGCTTAAATGCTCCCATATCAAAAATTATATCCAAGAGTGTTTATATGCAGGAACAGATTTTAAATGTGTCAGAAAGTCGATTTATCATATAATGTCCCGATACAGTTCTAAATTTAAAAATATTTTTATTACGAAAAAGTATGAAAAAAAACTAAAAAGAAAAAAATGAACTTTTTGGTACATTATGCTGCAAAGCCGTTCTTTTAAAATAGTTATTTTCATCACTAGTACCAAAAGTGGTTGTTTTCGGTACGCGGTCGAGTTTAACGCGCGAGGCGTAAATTAGACCAAGCAGCGAAAACACACTTTTGGTACGTGTTATGAACAATACTTTTCATTATACTGCTCATACTTGAGTACATTAAAACCCTTTTATATTTCATTAATAACTTAAAGATACAGTAAAAGAAATTAAATTGACACCTTTTTTTTATTTGAAAAAAAAAAACCATCTGTTTATTAACCTATAATAGAAAAAAAGTACTTATACATTTACATTAATATTTATAGTACAATTCTGATTATTCATTATATTAAAACCTTAATAAACAGATGTTTACTATTCTTGGGCATCTTCTAAAACATCTTCTCGTATATCCATGTTGTATTGCACTTTAAACACACTACTTATTATAAGTAAACAAATATTAGAATGAATGACAGTATCTAAAAGTAACCTCCTTCAAACACATGTTTATTAGTAGCAGGTAAGGTTAGCGCACCAAAAAGATTTTTCGGGCCTAGACCCGAAAAGTACTATTTTACGGACTCAAACCGAGTATTGAAAACACATGTTTTTTTTTTTGATGCAGTATAATGAAAATTAAGTTTTTCAAATCGGGCGATCCAAATAGTTCTTTCAATTTTCACAAGAACAACTTCAAATTGTACCTGCTGCTTTCTAATGGCATTTGCTTGTAAAGTACGTAAGTTTGCTTTCCATTCATTGAATTATTACGATTTAATGACCTATTTTTTACAGATTTTTTGATAAAAAATGAAGAATTTAAAAAATTAAATTTCTTAAAAATTCGTCGTACTTTAGGAAGCGTTGATCGTCGGGGTTTCGGTCAGTGTTCTTATTCAATAAAACACATTTTATGGTTAAAATGTATATTTATTGCCGCCAACGTTTCGGCTTGCTATGCAAGCCATCTTCAGGGCTGTAAAAACATATATGCTATAACAATGGTAAGGACAAAAAAAAAGGCTAGAAACATTAACATAAATATGAGTACCTATATGCTTGAAAATATAAATAGAAATATATATATATATATATATATATATATATATATATATAGTATAATAATAGCAATATAAATAAATATACATGTATATGTTATCCAAGAGAATACAGTACAAGTGTCATAGTAACATACCTATTGAGAAGATTGAGAACTGTCCCGTTTCAAGAAGAGAACATTTCTGAAGACTGGAAGGATGGGGCAGGGCTAGACAGGAGAGGATGGGGGGGAGGGGGTGGAGAGAAGTGGAGCTGGGAGTAAGGACGGAGGGTAAAGACCGCGGTAAAGATAAAGGACTTGCCGATGGATATTGCAGGTACAGGGAAGGATTTGGCCAGGGCTAGACAGGAGAGGATGGGGGTGAGCGGGTGGGGAGAAGTCGACCTGGGAGTAAGGACAGAGGGACGGCGGTAAAGATAAAGGACTTGCCGATGGGTATTGCAGGTACAAGGAAGGATCAGACGGTGTGTGGGAATGGGGCAACGAACCGGGTGGGATTACCTAACGGGAGGCTTTGAGGATATGGAAAATGTTGGAATAGGTTGAGGAGATGACTTCTTTGTCAATTTTGTCATTGACGGGATTGTTTTCTAGATTGTTTCGTGGTACTTTACTATATTTAACCTTAATTTTTCCAAATAATTTTAGATTTTTTATCTAAATTAAAAACTGCTGCCTGCTGGCTATCGCCCTTGAAAAAAGATGGTTTCCATCTGTCAGACAAAGCGCCGCCATTTTGTTTTCAAAGAATTAAAAAACAAAATAAATTGTTAAATATTAATTTATTAGTAATTCATAAATTTGCGAAAATGAATTTTGATTTTGAGTACACAAGGTAGAATTACCCCCTAAGAGCTAAACCTTAACCAGCTGTAATGAATTCCATGTCTGAATAAATTCATTCCAAAGAGGTATTAATCGGTCCAATGAATTTAATATTAACCCTGTAGTTATTCTATGCCAAGGTCTACGAGATTCTTGGGAAAATAGTAACTTAGCTGCATATTTACTTCGAAGTTGTTAACATTGGCCTTCAAACTTAATATAACTTCAGCTAATTTATAAGTAAACCCTTTTATATGCTTGAAGTATATCTTCGAAACGTTTTTTTATATTGTAAACTTTAAAATATCTCTAAATGTTTTTTAAGAACTAATACTACCTTTTGTGATCAAAAATAAAGAAATTTTCTCCAATTTGTGAGTAGGTAACAAAAAAAACACGAATATTTTTCAATTCTTTATAACATAAGCCTTTTAGGGGATATTAAAGTATCAACAGAAAAACTAAGTTTATTCCCTTTGAAAAGAATGGCGCTGTGTCTGATGAACGGACATCTCTACTTTTTGGTGGCAATTTTGAATCTAGAACATAAAATATATTAAAGTACTAAGGATTTTTAAGAATTTTTTTTTTTTTTTTTTCAAAAATTATGAACAATTCTTCATTTTCTATTAAAATATCGGTCGAAATTCGGTCACAAAATCGTTATTTTTTCAATGAATGAAAAATTCCGTAAGTACTTTCTAGAAAATATCATTAGGAATTTTCAGTTAAAATTTGATGTTGTTCGGGTGAAAATTGACAGAGCTAGAGTATCGCCCGATTTGTATAACATAGTTTTCAGAAAAACTATTTTAATGCTTAATGTAGTGAGTTTTTAATTATTTTTTCTTGTTTAATTTAAGAGCCTAAGAAGATTACTTGTAAAATATCCCAAGCAACGGGAAACACCATAAATAGACAAAATAAAACATTTGGAGAGTACATATTCATCTATTAGAAAATCTATGCAAAATTTCTGATTTATTAGCCCTATATTAATATAAAACATGAAAGGTAATCAGGAATTTTCCTGTAATCAGTGCGGAACGTAGCGGTTCAGTTAATTGCTATCGGTCGTAGTAATTCATTATGTAAGGCTCAATTATTATAATCGTTTAGGCAATAATACCTACTGCCGTAAACGTAATTTTGCTTCGGTTTAATATCCCTCTTATCGTGGTCTGTTATATATATATATATATATATATATATATATATATATATATATATATATATAAATCAGTCCCGTAACAGGCCTCAAAGGCCCTGAGGGGCAGATACTGTAGAGGTATCTGATTGATGACCATACGACACACTAGGGAGATAGTTTGGTCACTACTATGCTCCGGCCGCCTGATTTTCCCGTTGCCCGACTGCTTGAGTCATTAGCACCAAGGTACCCATCATTAAATTAATTAAAGGCTGTATTGTCCTAGGGACGGTCAGGGAGGCCGAATTCAACCCATGAACTAAGAAACTAGAAGATAAAAACCGGTTACTATGCTCGGATTAGTACTTTGCTCGGGATTTGAACTCAGGTCTTCCAGCTTATTAGTCCAGTGCTCTACCACTGAGCTAACTAGTGCTTTTTGAGGGACAAGCTTCAACCCTTTCTTTCAGGTGGCCATTGTCAAGCTTGGTTTCTGGCCTTCCTCGCTCCTCGTTGTCAAGGTCAAAATTTCCACTTCGAAACCTAGAAAACCACCGGTAAACAGTTTTTTCATTTCCCGTTCCCTCCCTGAACGCCGTGTTAATGTTCATACACGCCTCAGCAGCGCTAGTACCGAGCTTAAATTCATAACGAAAAATAATACGGATTTCCGTTGAAGTCATAATTTAAGTTTTATTTTTTTCTCAGAGGATCGTTCTCACAACACAGTACGCAAGTTACTGATTAAATAATAGGAATTAAAGAGCTTTAATTCTATATGAATAACAATGATGTTTGTAAATAATGAAATAAAAAAGGGAAAGGATTAAATCGCAAAGTAAACTGTACAGTTCAACCCTGGCCTGAAGGATGTCCCCTAGAAAACGAGGAATATCTCAAGATTTTGACTGCGAAGTCAAAATCATGAGATAGGTATTCAAAACATTTGTGCGGTATTTCCCTGAAAGCGCTCTCCACTAAATACAGACGTTTAGTGTTTACGTCTTAGCCTTTATAAGAAACCCCTGAAGGATGAGCAGTGATATATATCCGAGGCGTAGAATGATAGGAAAAGACCTAGATAAATCCATAAAAAACGTTACATCTATCTCAGGTGTTACAATGCGGAATAGCATCAAAGCCACGAGGAAGACATCTCAAGAGAGCTCAATGCCAGCTCTACCGTACCTGCAAAGTCTGTCTCCATATTCACTGCTTAAGTCAGCTGTTGAATAGCGCCGACAGAGAAAAGGACAGTTGCTTACCGAAACGGGAGGGACTACCTTACGGCAGTAACCGCTCGCCTTATACGTCAAGACCATGTCTTGGTTAATTTTATGGCCGCTAATCTGCTTGATATATTCGGTCGTAAATCGCCAGGCGATCGGCGTTGTTGTTATATCTCTCTCGCTAGGAACAATCTTCTAAGTAGACCGATCTTTTCAAAGCTCATTTTCAACCTTCAGAACATTCCTAGGAATCCAGCTTTTCCAGTTGAATTAAAATAAAAAAAAGTCCGACTCGCAGGAACTGCATCATCTCAGCGCAGTAACGTTCTTATCCCTAGTCTCATTTGGAAAGATAAATAATAATAAAAACGGTTATTATTTTGGTTCCACCTTTCTTAAAAGGGTTTTATGGTCTTACCTGCACGGGTCAGCCAACCCCAGAAAGTTCCCCGCATAAAGGCAGTTAAAAATAGTGACAAGGTCTTCGAATGTCTCTCTTGTTCAGCTATATTTCCAACAATCAATTTTTTTTTCTTATTTTACTTAACCTTTTTTATTGTAAAATATATTCTACAACTATAAGCAATTAGAAAATAACAAGGAATAAAAACGGACAAAAAGAACAGTTCGAATAAACGAAATCAATTACTTCGAAGCGTTAAGCACTCGTCACCTAATCAAAACTTCGATTTACCAAGATTTCCAACCGTTTTCGACATATTTCAAAGTTCCAAAAACCTTTCATGTCTAAAAATAAAATATTTTATTCTAATCCTTCCTTAACTCCAAACGTAACCAAAATTTAAATATCATAGATCAGATGAATATTAGACGTCTAGAACAGTTTCAAATGATTGGATTGTTTCTGAATACTTAAACTGAAAATTGCGCAAGACCGATAGAATTATTTAAACCAATATAAATATATAATCCTATGATGAATGACCTCACATCCGTTGACAACACATTAAATAAAAAATAATAATAATAATAATAATAGGGGTCTCCCGTAGTCTAGTGGCTAGCGCGCTGGATTCATAAGCGGGAGATGGTGGGTTCGATTCCCACCTCCGGCAGGAATTTTCTCATCTCAAGGCTCGCTGGGAAAATTCCTCGCTGCACCCTGGATGTCGGCGCTAATGACCTAGAAGTAGATGCGCCGTAAAAAAAAAAAACAAAAAAAAAAAAAAAAAAAAAAATAATAATAATAATAACAATAAAAAACGGCGTCTCCCGTGGTCTAATGGTTAGCGCATTGGATTCATAAGCGGGAGATGGTGGGTTCGATCCCCACCTCCGGCAGGAATTTTCTCATCTCATGGCTCGTTGGGAAAATTCCTCGCTGCACCCCCTGGATGTGGCGCTAATGACCTGGAAGTAGATGCGCCGTAAAAAAAAAAAAAAAAAAAAAAAAAAAAAAAAAAAAAAAAAAAAAAAAAAAAAAAAAAAACATTAAAAAACATTGCGTGTTTGGCTTGCTATTCTACAATTTGGGAATTATATAAGTGAAAGGCATAAAGTTTACGGAATGTCTCAGAAAAATATACACTTTTCAATGATCACAGGTTTTGGGAGTTAAAGAGGCAAAGATGTTAAGCTTGCCTAGTTTCGTGAAATGCCAGGAGCTAAGAGAGAAATTATAGCGGTATTAAGTAAAGTCAGCAGGATCCCGTCATTATCGGATATTTCCACTTATGGATTCACTACAGGTATAAACAATGTTTATTGTTTACTGTTCGAAAGTCTCTAGGATCTTAGAAAGCTTTATAGCAAGGGAAACTTGTAAATATTTAGAGAGCTAGGGTTGGATTAGGCACACGATCATTATTCCAAGACACAAACCTTAAACTAAAATCAATGGACATTTTTAGCGCGGTTCCTCCCTCCATCCATAGGGAGGAAACCCCGTTAAGAGATTGATCTCATGACGCATACCAGACCGGAAGTGCCGACTAGAATATTTCACGTTTCAGAACCCAGAGATCACGAAGATAATAGTGGTTTAAATTTGTGTGTGTGTGCATATATATATATATATATATATATATATATATATATATATATATATATATATATATATATATATATATTCTCCTTTAGGCTTCCTCACTGGGACTACTTTCTTCTGATCTTCACTCAGCTTATTTCTCCAGCGGTGTCACATTCTTATATTTCACCCACATCCCAATCCAGTGTTAGCTGGAGAAAGAAGCCCAGTGAAGATCAGAAGATATGTGTGTGTGTATATATATATATATATATATATATATATATATATATATATATATTTAAACCACTATTATTTGCATGATCTATGGGTTCTGAAACGTGAAATATTCTAGTCGGCACTTTCGTACGTATTTGTCTGTTCGGTTTCTGACAGGCTCAAAAATGATCCGATTTGATGAAATTTGGTACGAATCTACTTTGTCTAATTTGAAAGGTCAAGTTCGTTAATCAGCAGAATCCGCCAACCGGAACATTGCATTTAGAATCAGATTCGTACAAAAAAATCGTAGCACTTACGACTTTTCTTTTGTTGTCTTCCGACGACTCCCCCCCCCCATCATCTTCTTGGGCTTGTATTTCTCCGGATCCGATCCGATGCGATCCAATCCGATTTCGTTTGTCCGACAACGGCCGACGTCAGTGCTTACATTGTTCAGTAATAACCTCGATACCACCTATCGAGGTTATTAATTTAAGAAATACCACCTAATAAGCATATAAACCTTGGATTAGGTTGAATGTTGGAGGTATGAAGGAGGAGTTGAGGGGCCAATCAATCTTCTGGAAGTATATCAGTCCCGAAAAATAAATCTTAGTGTAACAAATAATTTTTAACTAAGATAAGAGAACCATTAGTATTCATATTTTAAAATGATTTATAAGAATGTTAGCTAGAAGGTTATAAGAATTAAAGGTTATTATTATTGGAACGTTCTAAACATATTTCCACGTAATTTAATAAACAAGGGAAACAAAAAACAAAAAATTAAATTGACAAAGTTGTTCTAAATTTTTCTAGCTATTGTTAAAAAAAAAATGCATTGAAATCGGTTAAGATGTAGGGGCGGTAGACCTTTTTGAAACACAACACATCGTTTGGCACCATTTTGCTTCGTCGGCCCGAAATCGGTCTAGAAACAAACAAGTTTGAACGGCCGAGAATCGGTGGCCATCGGATCGGGTCCATCGGGGCCATTGAGATGCTGGTGTTTTTTCCCGCCAGTTGGTGGCTACCGGATCGGATCGGACCGGTCCAATGTAGGCGCCCCCTTAGAATGGCAAGAGTACAGGATATGTTTTGGCATCAGAGGATATTACGTACGGTGATATTCGCCTGATATTACCCTGGTCCGACACGGGTTCTAAAATGTTATCGGTCCATAAATCTGGATTGTTATCTCTGGTAAGGAACCACTGAGGTTAGATAACGCGGGAAGTATGCGGTCGGATTATTTTGCGCGGGAAACATTAAATCACAACTTACACCATTGTTACAGGCCGTTACCTCTTCCGCCGATTTGGTGGCGATACTTGATGGCACACTTAGACAACGGGTATGTGTTATGCGCTTGCAGTTTAGAACATGGACCCGGTCCGATCCGATAGCCACCGACTGCCGGAAGAAAAACAAACACATGCATCTCAATGGAGGTGCCTACATTAGTCCCGATCCGATCCGAGAGCTACCGACTGTCGGAAGAAAAACAGACACATGCGTATCAATGGAGGTGCCTACATTGGTCCCGACCCGACCCGATAGCCACCGATTCTCCATCGTTCAAACTTGTTTGTTTCTATACCGATTTCGAACCGACGAAGCAAAATGGTGCCAAACCTCATATTTTGTTTCAAAAAGATCTTCATCTTAACCGATTTCAATTCATTTTTTTTTATTTTTTTTTTTTAAATGAAAGCTAATAAAATTTAGAACAACTTTGACATTTTTGTTTTTTGTTTTCCTTGTTTATTACGTCACGTGAAAAGATGTTTATAACCATCGAATGTCTTCTAATGCTTATAAATTAACTGTTACACCAAGATTTATTTTTTCGGGACTGATATACTTCCAGAAGATTGATCGGCCTCTCAACTCCTGCTTCATACCTCCAACATTCAACCAAATCCAAGGTTTCTATGCTTATTTTCACTTCAACACGAGTTCATTACTGACGAGCTGTGACTAGTTCGGATCAGATCGGGTCGGGACCAATGTAGGCACTGACGTCGGCCGTTGTAGGTCAAACGAGATCGCATCGCATCGGATCGGGAGAAATACGGGTCCAATGTAGGTGCGGCCTAAGACGTACTGAATCCAGGAAGGAAGCATATACACCGATGGTAACAGACATATCTCTTCTTCTAAATTATCGCGCCATCAGCTTCCTCTTACTTCAATATCGTGCATTAGCCTCTCTCGGTAGCGAGGCCTTTCACCGTGGCTAGATCTGAAGATGGCGCGGTAATACGGACGTAACAAGTCGTAAGGGACATCTTATATCTGACCAAAAGCGACCAAGTGAAAGTGTATTACTGTGGATTCCCGGAAAGAGGCGGGGCGTCATCAAAACTTCATCAGGGCGTATTTTCGTAATGCATTAAGGTCATTTTTCGTGGGTTTCCTCAGTACTCACAGACAGGAAACCCTGCTTATGTCGACTTTATGACATAATCCGCAAGTGTACACAAGAAATATATTTTTATAACCAATAGGTCACAAGAATTATTATTATTATTATTAAAACGGGTGTCCACATAGAGGGAACTGCACCGAGGCCAAAAGGCCTATTGTGCCACCCGACAAGCCAGCCTGTTACACCAACAGCGCCGTGTCCGAGATGAACCTTAATAGAGTCCGAAGGTTCAATTCAGGTAGCCTTCTAGGGTCATCTATGAAGTCTGCACCAAAATACAGGTATCTCTTTGCTACAAGAGCTGGACATCTGCATATGATGTGGTACGGCGTCTCGTCGTCTTCAAAGCATAGTCTGCACCATGAAGTCCTGGTCAGCCCCATAGAATAGAGGTGCCGGTGCATTCTACAGTGACCTGTAAGAAGAGCTGTTACTAGTCTTACCTTGGACCTGCACAGATTAAGGAGAGTCTCCGTCCTTTTCTTGTCCACAAAGGAAAGGAACAGCTTCGCCTGTCTCTGGGTGGAGCTGCTGCGCCACTTCCTCCTATGCTCAGCTTCCGCCCACCTTCTAATGCTTAATCTGGCCACAGCTGGTGCAATCCCACATTGAGGTTCTGGAGATAGGGGGATTGTCGCTGCACCAATATTGGCCAACTCGTCAGCTCTTTCATTACCCTGGATACCAGAGTGGCCTGGGACCCACTCCAGTCTGACCTTGTTACGTCGTCCAAGTAAGTTTAAGCTGTCTTTGCATTGCTGTACAACCTTTGACCTGATCCTATTCGTGGATAGAGCTCTTATGGCCGCTTGGCTATCGGAGAAAATAGTGAAGCCCCTGTCTAATGGAGAGCCGCTATTCATAAGGTCTGCGCAAGCGCCGATGGCGGTGACTTCAGCTTGGAACACCGTAGCATACCTCCCCAGAGGCAAGGCAACATTGTGTGTGGACCCCTGAATCCACACGCCAGCTCCTGTGCCAGATTCGGTTTTTGAGCCGTCTGTGTAACAGAACCGATCCACCCGGCTTGGTGTTAATTTGTGCTCCAGCGCTACTTCCCTCGGCTTGATCACAGTTGTAAAGTTTGAGGTGAAGGAGTGCTGGTCCTGAAAGTCCGATGGCATGCAGAGAATTGGGTCCTGCCAGTTCCTTCGGATAATTGCACAGTGAGCCCCTAGGGTTGGGCAAGGTTCGTGCCCTGAAATGGCGAATCTGTCACAAGAAAAACCAGTCACAAATTTTCATAAACACAAATATATATATATATATATATATATATATATATATATATATATAGAGAGAGAGAGAGAGAGAGAGAGAGAGAGAGAGAGAGAGAGAAAGAGAGATAGAGAGAGAGAGAGAGAGAGAGAGAGAGAGAGTACGTTTGCTTCATAAAATAGCATATATGACTAATGTGAAAACTGCCATAAAATTCACAGAAAATACGGAAAAATTAAAACTATTGAAAATTCAACTGGCACATCAAAATAATTTATCTATCAAGAATAAGAAAAACAAATAATTTTATTTTTAGACCAATACAAAACGTATTATACACAACAAAAATTTGTAAGTTAAAAATGTAATGTCTTGATAAAGTCTGTGTTTTATTAGCGACGTTTTTCTTTGTCCCAGTTGATATGACACGGAACCGCTGCACAGTGGTATTTTTACCTGATCTAGCTGGACAAAATTATTTTTACGTTTTAAGTGTATGTTACTGGCACCAAACCAGACAGGGCATAAGTACAATAGTATGGGTAGTATAGTAGATTTGTATAGAAGTGTGGCGCTGGTGTATTTAAGGGGAGTTTTTCAAGAATAACAAAGACATAATACCCCGTTAAATATTTAATCTACATCTTTGATCTTGGTATCATCTGAAAGGAAAATTAATAGGCTACAACGTTTACATTGAGGTGTTTTTACATACAAGGCTTGGTTTCAGTGATAAATAGGAATTTGTCGACAAAAGGGCGCTATTTTTCAGTTTTTTGCGTTTTACGCGCAAACGGTGGGTCGGATCAAAAGATGTCTCGGATAAATTAGTCTTAAAATTAAATTTTCTATCAGAATTCGTCATAAAAAATACCTGCCGCCATTGGAAAATCAAGAGTTAGATGCGCTGGAGAAAAACTGGAGAATGTTGCAAAGTCAGCTAAACCTTTAAAAGTAACCTCATGCAACATAACTAAGACATACCAAGTTTCATTTCGAAATTCCAACAACTCTAGGAGGAAAAGAGGGTGGACACATATACTGGGACACCCTGTATAGTTACATATGTGTCCGTTAACACGATACCGGCAAGAGTTTTTGTTTCTTCCCCAGGAAACTTGGTATGTAGTATTCCCCAATCAAACGATTGAACAACTTCGTTAACCAACAAAATCGGTCTATCCGGGGAGGGGGGGGGGGGGGTTACTCCGGAGCCAAAGTAGTTATTTGCCAATACCAGTCGTAATTTTTGTTATATTTCAACGAAACTCGGTATTCGTTCTGGTCAACCGAAGAGAAAAATGTGTTGTAAAAATAAACTAAATCGGTTCATTAGGAAGGGGGGTTTACTCCGGACCCAAATTACTAATTTCCTTATACCGGTCGTAATTTCTGCTGTATTGTAACGAAACGCGGTATACGTCCTGGGTATCTAATAAGGAACAAGTGTTGTAAAAATGAACTAAATCGGTCTATCGGAAGCGGGGGATTTACTTTGTACTATGTTTGAATTGAATTGAAACAGGTGTTTTTTATGTTTTTATTTTATTTATCTATATAGGTCATTTTAAGCAAATTATTTAGGAATGCACTCGCCACTTATAAAAGGTCAAAAACTAGCATTTAGACCAAAAGCATGGAAAGACCAATATCTAGGGAAATAATGTAAGTAAAAATTTCTCCTTTGTGGCATTTAACTACACTTTAGTTAGTTCGCCTCAAGTATGGCGATTTCCTTCGGGACCAACCTGTATATATATATATATATATATATATATATATATATATATATATATATATATACGCGGAGGGAGGAACCGCGCTAAAAGATGTTTATAATAATGAAGAATAGAATAAATAGTATATTAGCCTATGAAGATATGTTTTAAATATTCTTTAATGAGTGCAATCTCAATAGCCAAATGTCTTCGAAAAATGCTAAAACTGAATTAAATTATGAACTTTTACAAGCTTTATTATAAATGTTTACGCTTTATTCATTACGTTATAGCTCATGTTAAGGTGATAATTCATAACTCGTTGAGGTTGTAAACAAAATAATAAAAACCATAATAGGATAATAAAGTAAGTAAAATGTACTGAAACATTTATTGAATCATGATTTAGTAAAGAATAAATAAATATAATTATATCTTGGAAACGTTCTTCCGATCCAGTAGATATAAATAAACTTATATATCTTGGAGTAAATGAATAATTTATTCCAGTAGATATAAATAAACTTATATATCTTGGAGTAAATGAATAATTTATTCCAGTAGATATAAATAAACTTATATATCTTGGAGTAAATGAATAATTTATTCCAGTAGATATAAATAAACTTATATATCTTGGAGTAAATGAATAATTTATTCCAGTAGATATAAAAAAACTTATATATCTTGGAGTAAATGAATAATTTATTCCAGTAGATATAAATAAACTTATATATCTTGGAGTAAATGAGTAATTTATTCCAGTAGATATAAATAAACTTATATATCATGGAGTAAATGAACAATTTATTCCAGTAGATATAAATAAACTTATATATCATGGAATAATTTATTCACTACTTGTGGAATGCTATTCAATCTACATGTAGTGTATATTCATAACAATGGATTATAATCCACATTGCACCTCTGATGAGCTTTAGATATTAACTTGTCAATGTGGGATTACAATTGAAGGGGTCGGGGCAAAACAGTGCCAAGCAACATTTTTAACAAAACTTAACTGTAGCTGATATATGTTGGATGTTATGTGGGACTATCAGTTGAAATGGTTAGGAGCAACAAGATTAAGTAGCATACAGAGCTTGTAGTCATATTTTAGTAGGATTTGCATCATACACTGATACTCCCACATGATATCCAACATATAGCAGCTACAGATAGGTTTGGTTAAAATTGTTGCTTAGCAATATTTTCTCCCGACCCCTTCTATTTAAGGATAATATTTCTCTTATGGGGGGAGGGGATTTGATAATAATAGTACGAAGACTAGCAAAGTTAGTAAAACAAGTATTTTAGTATAGCTAATATTCTGTTACATTGTCTCTCTCACTGTACAACGGTACTTTCAAAAGTATGCATCATATCGCACTAGTATTTCTAAAGCGACACAACTCATAAATCGGTGTTTTTCAGTACTGACTATGGAAGACATGGTAAATATCTCTTTATCAACCATCAAAACTGTATGTACCTAGCTTCAGAGCTTCTACACCAGAGGGAACTTGTGTCACTCTTCCTGTCTTAATGCTATTCCATCTACATAGGCAAGAGTGTATGTACCTAGCTACAGAGCTTCTACACCAGAGGGAACTTGTGTCACTCTTCCTGTCTTAATGCTATTCCATCTACATAGGCAAGATTGTATGTACCTAGCTACAGAGCTTCTACACCAGAGGGAACTTGTGTCACTCTTCCTGTCTTAATGCTATTCCATCTACAATGGCAAGAGTGTATGTACCTAGCTACAGAGCTTCTACACCAGAGGGAACTTGTGTCACTCTTCCTGTCTTAATGCTATTCCATCTAAATAGGCAAGAGTGTATGTACCTAGCTACAGAGCTTCTACACCAGAGGGAACTTGTGTCACTCTTCCTGTCTTAATGCTATTCCATCTACATAGGCAAGAGTGTATGTACCTAGCTTCAGAGCTTCTACACCAGAGGGAACTTGTGTCACTCTTCCTGTCTTAATGCTATTCCATCTACAATGGCAAGAGTGTATGTACCTAGCTTCAGAGCTTCTACACCAGAGGGAACTTGTGTCACTCTTCCTGTCTTAATGCTATTCCATCTACATAGGCAAGAGTGTATGTACCTAGCTTCAGAGCTTCTACACCAGAGGGAACTTGTGTCACTCTTCCTGTCTTAATGCTATTCCATCTACAATGGCAAGAGTGTATGTACCTAGCTTCAGAGCTTCTACACCAGAGGGAACTTGTGTCACTCTTCCTGTCTTAATGCTATTCCATCTACAATGGCAAGAGTGTATGTACCTAGCTACAGAGCTTCTACACCAGAGGGAACTTGTGTCACTCTTCCTGTCTTAATGCTATTCCATCTACATAGGCAAGAGTGTATGTACCTAGCTTCAGAGCTTCTACACCAGAGGGAACTTGTGTCACTCTTCCTGTCTTAATGCTATTCCATCTACAATGGCAAGAGTGTATGTACCTAGCTACAGAGCTTCTACACCAGAGGGAACTTGTGTCACTCTTCCTGTCTTAATGCTATTCCATCTACATAGGCAAGAGTGTATGTACCTAGCTTCAGAGCTTCTACACCAGAGGGAACTTGTGTCACTCTTCCTGTCTTAATGCTATTCCATCTACAATGGCAAGAGTGTATGTACCTAGCTACAGAGCTTCTACACCAGAGGGAACTTGTGTCACTCTTCCTGTCTTAATGCTATTCCATCTACATAGGCAAGAGTGTATGTACCTAGCTACAGAGCTTCTACACCAGAGGGAACTTGTGTCACTCTTCCTAACTTAATGCTATTCCATCTACATAGGCAAGAGTGTATGTACCTAGCTTCAGAGCTTCTACACCAGAGGGAACTTGTGTCACTCTTCCTGTCTTAATGCTATTCCATCTACAATGGCAAGAGTGTATGTACCTAGCTACAGAGCTTCTACACCAGAGGGAACTTGTGTCACTCTTCCTGTCTTAATGCTATTCCATCTACATAGGCAAGAGTGTATGTACCTAGCTTCAGAGCTTCTACACCAGAGGGAACTTGTGTCACTCTTCCTGTCTTAATGCTATTCCATCTACAATGGCAAGAGTGTATGTACCTAGCTACAGAGCTTCTACACCAGAGGGAACTTGTGTCACTCTTCCTGTCTTAATGCTATTCCATCTACATAGGCAAGAGTGTATGTACCTAGCTTCAGAGATCCTACACCAGAGGGAACTTGTGTCACTCTTCCTGTCTTAATGCTATTCCATCTACATAGGCAAGAGTGTATGTACCTAGCTACAGAGCTTCTACACCAGAGGGAACTTGTGTCACTCTTCCTGTCTTAATGCTATTCCATCTACATAGGCAAGAGTGTATGTACCTAGCTTCAGAGCTTCTACACCAGAGGGAACTTGTGTCACTCTTCCTGTCTTAATGCTATTCCATCTACAATGGCAAGAGTGTATGTACCTAGCTTCAGAGCTTCTACACCAGAGGGAACTTGTGTCACTCTTCCTGTCTTAATGCTATTCCATCTACATAGGCAAGAGTGTATGTACCTAGCTACAGAGCTTCTACACCAGAGGGAACTTGTATCACTCTTCCTGTCTTAATGCTATTCCATCTACAATGGCAAGAGTGTATGTACCTAGCTTCAGAGCTTCTACACCAGAGGGAACTTGTGTCACTCTTCCTGTCTTAATGCTATTCCATCTACAATGGCAAGAGTGTATGTACCTAGCTACAGAGCTTCTACACCAGAGGGAACTTGTGTCACTCTTCCTGTCTTAATGCTATTCCATCTACATAGGCAAGAGTGTATGTACCTAGCTACAGAGCTTCTACACCAGAGGGAACTTGTGTCACTCTTCCTGTCTTAATGCTATTCCATCTACATAGGCAAGAGTGTATGTACCTAGCTACAGAGCTTCTACACCAGAGGGAACTTGTGTCACTTTTCCTGTCTTAAGGCTATTCCATCTACAATGGCAAGAGTGTATGTACCTAGCTACCGAGCTTCTACACCAGAGGGAACTTGTGTCACTCTTCCTGTCTTAATGCTATTCCCCCTACATAGGCAAGAGTGTATGTACCTAGCTACAGAGCTTCTACACCAGAGGGAACTTGTGTCACTTTTCCTGTCTTAAGGCTATTCCATCTACAATGGCAAGAGTGTATGTACCTAGCTACAGAGCTTCTACACCAGAGGGAACTTGTGTCACTCTTCCTGTCTTAATGCTATTCCCCCTACACAGGCAAGAGTGTATGTACCTAGCTACAGAGCTTCTACACCAGAGGGAACTTGTGTCACTTTTCCTGTCTTAAGGCTATTCCATCTACAATGGCAAGAGTGTATGTACCTAGCTACAGAGCTTCTACACCAGAGGGAACTTGTGTCACTCTTCCTGTCTTAATGCTATTCCATCTACATAGGCAAGAGTGTATGTACCTAGCTTCAGAGCTTCTACACCAGAGGGAACTTGTGTCACTCTTCCTGTCTTAATGCTATTCCATCTACATAGGCAAGAGTGTATGTACCTAGCTTCAGAGCTTCTACACCAGAGGGAACTTGTGTCACTCTTCCTGTCTTAATGCTATTCCCTCTACATAGGCATGAGTGTATGTACCTAGCTTCAGAGCTTCTACACCAGAGGGAACTTGTGTCACTCTTCCTGTCTTAATGCTATTCCATCTACAATGGCAAGAGTGTATGTACCTAGCTACAGAGCTTCTACACCAGAGGGAACTTGTGTCACTCTTCCTGTCTTAATGCTATTCCCTCTACATAGGCATGAGTGTATGTACCTAGCTTCAGAGCTTCTACACCAGAGGGAACTTGTGTCACTTTTCCTGTCTTAATGCTATTCCCCCTACATAGGCAAGAGTGTATGTACCTAGCTACAGAGCTTCTACACCAGAGGGAACTTGTGTCACTCTTCCTGTCTTAATGCTATTCCCTCTACATAGGCAAGAGTGTATGTACCTAGCTTCAGAGCTTCTACACCAGAGGGAACTTGTATCACTCTTCCTGTCTTAAGGCTATTCCATCTACACAGGCAAGAGTGTATGTACCTAGCTACAGAGATTCTACACCAGAGGGAACTTGTGTCACTCTTCCTGTCTTAAGGCTATTCCATCTACATAGGCAAGAGTGTATGTACCTAGCTTCAGAGCTTCTACACCAGAGGGAACTTGTATCACTCTTCCTGTCTTAAGGCTATTCCATCTACACAGGCAAGAGTGTATGTACCTAGCTACAGAGATTCTACACCAGAGGGAACTTGTGTCACTCTTCCTGTCTTAATGCTATTCCATCTACATAGGCAAGAGTGTATGTACCTAGCTTCAGAGCTTCTACACCAGAGGGAACTTGTGTCACTCTTCCTGTCTTAATGCTATTCCATCTACAATGGCAAGAGTGTATGTACCTAGCTACAGAGCTTCTACACCAGAGGGAACTTGTGTCACTCTTCCTGTCTTAATGCTATTCCCTCTACATAGGCATGAGTGTATGTACCTAGCTTCAGAGCTTCTACACCAGAGGGAACTTGTGTCACTTTTCCTGTCTTAATGCTATTCCCCCTACATAGGCAAGAGTGTATGTACCTAGCTACAGAGCTTCTACACCAGAGGGAACTTGTGTCACTCTTCCTGTCTTAATGCTATTCCCTCTACATAGGCAAGAGTGTATGTACCTAGCTTCAGAGCTTCTACACCAGAGGGAACTTGTATCACTCTTCCTGTCTTAAGGCTATTCCATCTACACAGGCAAGAGTGTATGTACCTAGCTACAGAGATTCTACACCAGAGGGAACTTGTGTCACTCTTCCTGTCTTAAGGCTATTCCATCTACATAGGCAAGAGTGTATGTACCTAGCTTCAGAGCTTCTACACCAGAGGGAACTTGTGTCACTTTTCCTGTCTTAATGCTATTCCCCCTACATAGGCAAGAGTGTATGTACCTAGCTACAGAGCTTCTACACCAGAGGGAACTTGTGTCACTCTTCCTGTCTTAATGCTATTCCCTCTACATAGGCAAGAGTGTATGTACCTAGCTTCAGAGCTTCTACACCAGAGGGAACTTGTATCACTCTTCCTGTCTTAAGGCTATTCCATCTACACAGGCAAGAGTGTATGTACCTAGCTACAGAGCTTCTACACCAGAGGGAACTTGTGTCACTCTTCCTGTCTTAATGCTATTCCATCTACATAGGCAAGAGTGTATGTACCTAGCTTCAGAGCTTCTACACCAGAGGGAACTTGTGTCACTCTTCCTGTCTTAATGCTATTCCATCTACATAGGCAAGAGTGTATGTACCTAGCTTCAGAGCTTCTACACCAGAGGGAACTTGTGTCACTCTTCCTGTCTTAATGCTATTCCATCTACATAGGCAAGAGTGTATGTACCTAGCTTCAGAGCTTCTACACCAGAGGGAACTTGTGTCACTCTTCCTGTCTTAATGCTATTCCATCTACATAGGCAAGAGTGTATGTACCTAGCTTCAGAGCTTCTACACCAGAGGGAACTTGTGTCACTCTTCCTGTCTTAATGCTATTCCATCTACATAGGCAAGAGTGTATGTACCTAGCTACAGAGCTTCTACACCAGAGGGAACTTGTGTCACTCTTCCTGTCTTAATGCTATTCCATCTACATAGGCAAGAGTGTATGTACCTAGCTACAGAGCTTCTACACCAGAGGGAACTTGTGTCACTCTTCCTGTCTTAATGCTATTCCATCTACATAGGCAAGTGTGATACATTTTCAGTTGAGTTTTAGTTTGAGTTGTGTCACTTTAGAAATACTATTGCGATATTGCTACGGGAAAATAGTAGTTTTCCAAATCATTTCAACATGACAAATTTTTTCACCTTTTAGTCTTTGTTTTATAATTTCGATATTTTCATTCTGTTCTAAAGTTCTGATTTTAATATTAACCCTTAAGTAGGGAGGTGGTTTACACTGACGTAAGTAGGGAGGTTGGGTGCTCAGAACACCCCAATGAAAAAAATTCCCCCCACAAAAAGGGCTCTTTAAAATTAGCATCTACTTTATTATTTCACTTTTTTAAGCCCATTACCTATATTATATTACCAAATAATTAATTAAAATGCTCAAATATGTTTTTTTAAATAACATTTTAATCGTTTTTGTTCATATGTAATTTTGTTTTTATACAGTTATCAAAAATATGACTTAGTTGAATAAAGAAAAATTCTTAATCAAGTTTAGCTTGATTATTAACGGATAGAAGAATACAAAACAATTATTTAATTTAAAATATATTCTTGCAAAGTATACTAATTTAATCTGTAAAATAATGCATGTTGCTAACTCCAAATCTCCGCAAGAAATTTACTTCATGTCATTCATATGCATAAATGTGTTCCGAAAACAGCAAAGGATCATTGTTTTCTTATCTAAACTATGCTTTCTGTATGTCTTGAACAAACGGTTTATCTACCAGACAGTCTGTGATCCGTTTTTGGTGTTGGTTCTGGTGTCATCTTCCTGGTCATTTTGGCCGCCTAATGTATTCAGGAGTCCAAGATTCTGTTTATCTGTTTTCAATTCGTAGTCTAATCAGTTGAAAACCAATATCTCTTAAGAACTGGACCCTTACTAGAGTTTGTAGTAGGATTATTTGCTGCATACATTGCCTGAGAGTTAATGCCGGCTATGTGGAGGATTCTAAAGATGACAGTTAGAGACCACGCCCAGCTACAGGATATGTAGCCTACATCTTCACTGATGTCTACATCACCTTTAGGTGGGGTCTCCCGTGGTCTAATGGCTAGCGCCTTGGATTCATAAGCGGGAGATGGTGGGTTCGATTCCCAACCTCCGGCAGGAATATTATCATCCCACGGCTCGCTGGTAAAATTCCTCGCTGCACCCAGGATGTCGGCGCTAATGACCGCCGAGAAATAAAATGTTATTTCTAGCTTCTCATCTCAGCCTGCTATATCGATTCTTCATCCGACTGTTCACTTGATGTTTCAAGGGATGATTTTACAAAAAAATATCTTTCCTCTTCATCCGAATCAACAGACTCAACTTCTCCATCTTCTTTACATAGTTACTTACTAAAAAGTCTCCCCATTCTTTCTTGATTTTCTTCATAAAAAAGTCAAACGTTGGTCGAAAAAAAAATTATATTTTAAATTTCTGTTACGTAAGTAGGGAGGTGGGGTGTTGTGAGCAACCCGAGCCAATAAAATACCCGAAAGATGGACAAATAAGGTTTTTTCTGATGCAAATGCAACCTCAATGTGAACACAACTAATATTTAGGAAGGTAACAAAGAGATGAAAAGGATTGAAAATCTTTAAATTGAAAATATAGAGGTAATTAAGACATGGGGTCCTGTGAACACCCCACATATCTACTTCAAGATTAAGCATAAAAAAAAAAAAAAAAAAAAAAAATGTTTCCAAACTTTATCTTTCTTATTTTTGACCACTGCCCGTGGCACTGTGCGGAGGTGGCCTAGAGACAATTTGTTTTAACATGCCATCTGCAGTGCAAAAAAGAAAAAAAAACTTAAGCTTAAAAAAGCTTAAATGTTTTGTTGGCACACATTATAATTGTCGTTTACAATGTACCAGAGGATGTACATTTTAGTATAATGTACCAGGATTTAAGTTTTTTTTTCTTATATTATTTATTATTTTATTTTCGTTTTAATTTTTTTAGCATAAATATGCTTTTAGTATAAATAAAGTGTCACAAAACAGTGTCAGCCGGCGTTCGCGCATGCGCGGTGTTCATGTACGAAAAAGATGACTATATGAGTCACAAGAAAGTTTCCGCTGGCGTTCGCGCATGCGCAGTGGCAATGCACGAAAAAATGACTATGTTATACAGTACATTACATAGACTTGTCGGGTGGACCTAAAGCATAATTACGTTCCTGAATTTGAGCAGAAGGCTCTAAATGAAATAATGTTTTTTTTTTAATAATATTTTATTCTATTTTACTTGTTTCTGACCAATCAAGAATATTCACTTTTTTGTATATATTTGGCGTAGGTGAAAAAATAGTACTTTCTTTTCTTTTGTACCACTATATTTTCTGATATTTATCGAAGTAACTTGTGTTTTCAATGACTATGTTCTTATTAAGTCCTTAGAGGCATTTATTCGCTTTATTTTATTTTTAAAGAGAATAAAAAAACTGGTTTAATGCGTTTCTACTTTTTATAAAAATGTGTTAGCCCTTCAGTGAAAAAGTTGTTCTCCTTCCTGAATTGTTTCTTTGAATTATCTTGATTTCCTTGGTTAATAATTTCATTTATTATTTACTTCTTTTCTGCAAGTATTAAATATGGTATTTGGTTTTTTTAGCATATTCTAAAGGATTTAGCTCTTGCATTTGCTCATGGAAAGAGTTTTGAGACATATTTTGAAATCTTCATCAATTCTATTCACTACATATATATATATTTATATATATATATATATATATATATATATATATATATATATATATATATACCTCTCCCGCCATCACTCACCAACAAAGAACCTCCAACTCCGTGTAACCTCCCTATTATTCCCGCAGGCAGACACTTTTGTAGGGTTTAATTATCAGGAAACATGAAAATAAATGTTGCCTATGATAGTCTGCAATGCACACTGCCTAAGAGTGAGTGAAAGCACCGATCATCTGCGCAGTTGTGGTTGTTCTCTGCGCTCTCATGGTTCTTGCTCACATGATCTTGTACAGCTGTCCCGGTTTAAATGGCAGCGTGAATAAAACATTAATTTAATATTTGGATAAAAACATTTTTTTTTTTTTTTTTTACATGTTATCCCCTTAAACGTGACTGCCTTATTTATTATTGATTGTAAATTTGTCTTAATTTTACATTAAACATAGTTGGCTTCTGAATAAAACTCAGTTTTTGGGCAATATTTTTTTGCACCATTCCCCTATGCGCAGTACCTGGTGTTCCACGGTAGGTCTAGCCAACAAATATATACGTCCTTATCTGCCCAAGAGGTACATTATAGCAAAATTTCAAGGGGCATAAAACACTTCATGAAACGTGCGGTTACCACCTCTTGGACTACAATGAACTGTTTCATTGGTTTTATCCTCGGGATCCCCAGAGACTCCCACATATCACATTTCTACCAGGAGCTAAATCGGCTATTCCCTCTTTATCGCCGACAGTACTTCCTCGGCTCAGTCCTTTACCAAGTACCTCTGTTGGTCCGCCATTCTACCAACCTTCTTCTTTGGCATTGTGAGTTCTTTGGCATATTCCCTAGTGCTTTTTGAGGGACAAGCTTCAACACTTTCTTCCAGGTGGTAATTGTCAAGCTTGGTTTCTGGCCTTTCTCCTCGTTGTCAAGGTCAAAATGTCCACCTCGAAACCTTGAAGACCACCGATAAACAGTTCGTTCATTCGCCGTTCCCTCCCCGAACGCCTCTGCAGCGCTATGACCGAGCTTAAATTCATAACGAAAAATAATACGGATTTCCGTTGGTCATAATTTAAGTTTTATTTTTTTCTCAGAGGATCGTTCTCACAGTATTCAAGTGACTGATTAAAAGAAGAGCTTTAAAAAAGCTTTTAGGAATAAAAGAGCTTTAATTCTATATGAATAACAATGATGTTTGTAAATAATGAAATAAAAAGTCCGTCACGCAGGAGCTGCATAACTAAGCACTTTCCTCAGAATTTGGGTAATGTAGACTGCTTTCCAGAACAATTTGTTTATTTTTACAACACATATTTACCTGTAGATTAGCACTATGAATACCGAGTTTCGTCGAAATATACCTAAAATCACGGCTGGTAGTGGCGAATTGGTATTGTCGGTCCGGAGTAAACCCCCCCCCCTCCTTATCAACCGATTTAGTTCATTTTTATATCTCACTTTTCTCTCTATATTACCACTACGAATACCAAGTTTCGTTGAAATATAACAAATATTACGGCTGAAATGGTCAAATTAGTGTTTTGAGTTCGGGGTAAACCCCCCCTTCCGGTGGACCGATTTTGGTGGTTAACGAACTCGTTCAATCGTTTGCCAATTGAATGCTATATACCAAGTTTCGTGACGAAAAAACTAAAACTCTGGCCGCTATCGTGTTAACAGACACATATATATATATATATATATATATATATATATATATATATATATATATATATAGATATATATAAATTTTAACGGGGGTCATTTTCGGTGTCTACTAGGTAGGATCGATAAAGATTTGAAGAAATTTTTCAAAAATTCCGTCATGAGTCCAACCTCAATAGCTACTTTCCTTCGGAGGAAAGTGCTAAAAAGGGAAAGGATTAAATCGCAAAGTAAACAAAACGGTACAGCCTGATAGATGAGAATGTTAGATATTAGTGTTTTATTAAATTATTCAATATTTTCTTAATCAGCTATTTTTAGTCTTAGAGGTTTACCTCCTGCTCAGCTGTGAAAGTACATTCCTACAACTTGTGTATTCGAGCCCGGAACTCCGCAATAAAAACACACCGCCACCTGTCGGTACTTTGCAAGCTAAAGAAGCCGACAGCTGTAAACTGCTCTCACGATTCTACACTGCAACGATACCTGTTTCTCCTTCAGGAGACAATTATCGCCTCTACTATAAATCAACATCACAACCATTTGAAACTGTTCGGATGGTTCTCTTAGCCAATCCTAAACACATTATCATTTCGCAATGGTCATACCTTACACTGGACTCTCAGCAAAAGTGTTTAAGCGCCTTCTGAGAGATTCTATTTATTTGTTTGATAACGTATTTTATATTTATTTTAATAGTATTTTTCGTTGCCAAGATATCAAAAGTATTTCTCATAGTATCATTTTGAATGAACTTAATGAAAAATACAATAATATTGGTAATTTACAGATAATAACTAAAAAAAAAAGGGAGAGTATTGTTTGAAAAACTCGGCTTCGGCACGAAATGTCAGTGATCAGTCGTAAGCTCGATACGGGACACATGTGTCCCATAGGGATTCCGACTGCAGAACGGTTATGGGACAAATTTGTCCCGTAAACATCTATATACATATATATATATATATATATACATATATATATATATATATATATATATATATATATATCCCACGAAGTCTAAAAAAAAATCTGAAGGTTATTGCTAAATATTTTTGTTGCAGAAGGTTATATGATAACTATTTTGAAGCAGAAGTAGGATTAGATAACCAACAAATTAGTACTTGATAATGCAATATAAGAACCTACGTTATATTCTCAAACTTTACAAATATTATATACAGAAATCGGAAGAATCAAATTAAGTATAACAGAAATTGTTAGAACAAGTTTCAGCTATTAGAAGCCTTCACACTGACCAAAACGTATACATATTTGTAACTTTTACATCAGGCCGGGTACGGGACACTGGTGTGTCCCATATGCCGATATGCCGGGACATATCTGTCCCGTACATTCTAATTGGGGTTTCGGTCAAAGTTCTTATTTAATAAAACACATTTTATGGTTAAAATGTATATTTATTACTTCCAACGTTTCGGCTTGCTATACAAGCCATCTTCAGGGCTGTAAAAACATATATGGTATAACAATGACAAAAAAGGATAGATAAATTAACAAAAATATGAGTACATACATGAGTGAATGTATATATATATATATATATATATATATATATATATATGTCATTGTTATACCATATATGTTTTTACTGCCCTGAAGATGGCTTGTATAGCAAGCCGAAACGTTTTCAGTAATAAATATACATTTTAACCATAAAATGTGTTTTATTAAATAAGAACACTGACCGAAACCCCGACGATCAACGCTTCCTACTTCTGAACGGTCGACCATATCTTCTCAATCGTACATTCTAATGATTTGTTTAATTTCTGAGCATCTAATAGACTATGAGATTTTTTTTTTGGGCAAGTTACAGCCATCTTTGTGCTATTTTGTCCGCCGTACCTCTGTGGAAGGCAGTACAGGACATATGATTTAAGCTTGGCCACGTAATCAACTTTTGTAATTAAAGCGGTCAACTAGGAAGTGTCAATTATGATTGGCTCCTTCCAAACTTCTATTTAAACAATTATATATTATCTTTTGATTTATTATTTTTTTAATATTATTCTTATTATTATTACTTTTTATTTTATTTTCCTTTTAGCTATGATTTTTTTTTTGTTTCTGTAATTCAATTTAAGTATGTTCTATTTCTTTCTGTATTCTCATTATGTGAAATCATTAGAGTTTCTTTACTTATGACAATTAACCAATGTGCTATATAATTTGTGCAGATGTTTATAAACCCTATATTAAAAAAATAATATATATATATATATATATATATATGATTTAAGATATATGTATATGCATTTCTTAGCATTAAATTTGTAATCTGATAAACTATAAATCATGCCCCTTATCAATAAACTTAATTTGTTTTCTATAAATAACTTATGACTATTTCTGCTCTTGATTTATAATATTTTTTCTACTTGATAGGAAAAACTATTAAATCATGGTAATTAATTCTCTCCCTAGTTGTATGAATGAAATGAACATAAATTGCATTTATTCATCATGAACATGTTCTCAATGAAATACCTTCATCCCTCGGGGAAGGTCAGTAATGGAGTGAATTATTTACAGTTTTTACTTGGTGTTTTTAGTTATTTTGACTTGTGGTCATAAAACAGGTTGTATTTATTGCCTCGGGTCGTTATGAAAAAATGCGGAGTGTAATTTGTAGCAAATAGACAATTAATGGAAAATGGTTTTTAGAATGACTCTGTTTGCTCTATTCAGTTTAAGCGCTGTTCCTCCCTCCTTCCATAGGGAGGAAAATAGCTTATAAGGTTGACCTTATAATGCCGAAGAGTATATTACACATTCCAGAATCTATAGAGAACGAATATAACGGTGTTTTACGTTTTCGAGTTCGTATGTTTGCAAATACTCCTTTTATAGTTTCCTTAACGTAAGAAACGATTTAAATCATTTTTAAAGACATATCTGTAACAGTTTACGAAAAACATTAATACAATAATTTTTACAAAATAATTTTCAATTTGGGTATTCAGGAACAATTGAAGCAGTTCAAACTTTACAAGTATTATGGTCTTGGGGTTTTGACCGTGTCTTCACTTTCTCCACCAACGTTTCGCCAGTCATACTGCTGGCTTCATCAGGGTGACGTCTGAGAATGAGGATGTTGTCTAGCTCATTCTGTATAAGTACACGTTTTTGGGCGGTTCCATGGGCGTAGTCTTACATTCCATGATTCTGATTGGTCCAGTTCCTCCTTGCTTGAACCTGACTGGTCGGTTACATTCTGATCGTTGATTGGTCTATCTTCTATCCTTCTTGTTAGTCTAGGCTTAATGAGTGGATACCACCATTTACTTATCTTATAACCATCTCCTTTGTTATAATTCTCCGGTTGTTTCACTATTTCTATTGATTCTCTAATTACTCGTTCTTAGGCAGTTTTCTATCTAGACTAAGATAATTGTCCAAAAATGGGTGCTCGTACAGGGTGAGCTGGACAACATCCTCATTCTATTTTTTTTTTTTTTTTTTTTTTTTTTTAGCGCGGTTCCTCCCTCCCCGATAGGGAGGAACCCCGATTATAAGGTTGTTACAATGAAACAATCCGGAAGTGCCGACTAGAAAATTTCGCGTTTCAGAACCCCTAGAGACCGAAAATAACGGTGGTTCAAATTTATATATATATATATATATATATATATATATATATATATATATATGTATATATTTATGTATATATATATATATATATATATATATATATATATATTTGTCTGTTCGCGGATTTCTGGCCTTCCTAATGGTCCGATTTTGATGAAATTTGGTTCAAAAATCTGTCGCCCGATTTGAAAGGTCAAGTTCGTTCACCAGCAAAATCCGCCCACTGGAAGATGGCGTTTAGGGCGAAATTCGCGCCAAAAAAATCGTAACGCTTACGTTTTTGAGTTCATAAGCTTGTAAGTACTCGTTTTATAGGCTTCTCCTGCAAGGAAAACGAATGAAACCATTTTCAAGGCGATAGCTTTAACCGTTTTTGAGAAAATTGGAAAAATAGTTTTTGAATACCGTTTTTGGTTTGGGTACTTAGAATCATGGGATTCAGTTGAAACATTTTCTGCATGTTTTACTATTATTAAAACTAATATGTAGAAATTTTGGTTACGTTTGGAGTTAAGGAAGGGTTAGAATAAAATAATTTATTAACAGACATAAAAAGTTTTGGTAACTTTGTATATTTTCCTTAATATCTCGAAAAAGGTTGAGAATCTTGGTCGTCGTCTTTGGAAACGAAAGAATACCATTAGAAAGCTTACTAAATGCTCTACAAAAAAGGTTCTGATGAAAGTTTTGATTAGGCGATGTCAATCGGAGAAATAAGTGCTTAAAACATTAAAGTAATTGATTTTGCTTATTCGAACTGTTCTTTTTGTCTGTTTTTATTCCTCGTTATTTTTTAATTGCTTATAGTTGGATAATGTATTTTACAATAAAACAGATTAGGCAAAATAAGAAAAATAATTCATTGTTAGAAATATAGCTTGCCAAGAGAAAAAGATTCGATGACGTCTTTTGAATATTTTCAATTGCCTTCATGCTGTTGGTTTTTTATTTTATTTTTTAATTGATTTTATCTGTAGAATTATTACTATAGTAAAAGAACACAGGAATGTGTGAAAATTTTTGATATTTTCCAATTCATTGAAACGTATGAAATGAAGTATCGGTAGAAGAGGTTTCTAGGGTCTTGCGGACCCGACCCCAGGTATAGCCATAAAACCCTTTGAACAAAGGCCGAGGAAAATATTATCTGTTTCTATTCTATGCTTTTCAAATGAGAATAGGGATATAAACAGCGGGAGATGGTGGGTTCGATTCCCAACCTCCGGCAGGAATTTTATCATCCCACGGCTCGCTGGTAAAATTCCTCGCTGCACCCTGGATGTCGGCGCTAATGACCTAGATGTAGATGCGCCGTAAAAAAAGAAAAAAAAAAGAACTGGAACCGCGCTAAGATGACGCAGTTCCTGCGAGTCGGACTCTTTTTTTTTAACGGCGCATCTACATCTAGATGTCATTAGCGCCGACATCCAGGGTACAGCGAGGAATTTTACCAGCGAGCCGTGGGATGATAAAATTCCTGCCGGAGGTTGGGAATCGAACCCACCATCTCTCGCTTATGAATCCAAGGCGCTAGCCATTAGACCACGGGAGACCCCCTCATTCTATTGGTAGTAAAATTAACCCCTTAGTAGTAAAAATAACACATCTAATAAACCGTTTTAGTTAATTTTTACAAGATTTGTTTATCTTTAGATGACCCCACCAAAAACCGGATTTCGTTCTAATACAACATATATTACTGTGAGTACTGGAAAATAACTATTTTGGGTCCGGAATAAAGCCCCCCCCCCCTCCAAATGGACCGATTTTTCTTGTTACCGAACTCGTTCAATATTTTGCTAGGGGAATACTACATAATTTTAACGGAGGTAATTTTAGAAGTGAGGTTTGATAAAAATTTGAAAACAACTTTCAAAAATTGTGTCATTAGTGCAACCTTAATCGCTACTTTGCTTCGGAGGAAAGTGTTAAAAAAGAAAAAAAAACTGGTTTAATTCAGTTTTTTTATTATGCTGTATTAATTTTTCACAGAAAATGTGGTTGCTTTTCATTTTCCTTCCATTTAGCTGTTGATGCATCTTTATTTTCTTGATAGCTTGTGTGTTGATTCCTTAGTTTTTGAATTTTGCCTCCATTGAGTCAAAAAAAAAAAAATGGTTGCGGGATATATAAAACCAAATAATAGCCAAACTATTAACCCGAGTAACAATTTTAATTCTCGCCAAGAGATCTATGAATAAATTACCAGAAGCCGTTAATTTAATCTGTTGCTGAGGTTCTGATTCCTTATTTGTTGGAAAGTAAATTTCTGTTAATTTAAGTCAAATTAACAATTAAGAATAAGTCTTAAAACCGGTAATTTCTTTATTAATTTTATAGTAGGTCCACAATCTATTTCGAAAACAGATAACTTACTTCCAAGTGACGAAAGCTTAATCACTTTTCCACGAAACGATTCCAGGCGGATATTACATGAAAAAAATGTTGAAACTTTCGTAGACATTTTTAAATATCCCGAAAATGGTACTAAATCTTGATAAGCGAAAGGTGAGCATTTGAATGATCAGTAATTGTCTTGGGTCTTTCCTTCATAGGGAGGAACCCCGCCTATAAGGTTGATCTCACCACGCAATCCGGAAATGCCGGCTCCCTAGAGAATGAAAATAATAATGAAATTAATGAAATACTTGTAGTAGGATGGAACTATATATTATTATATAGTAGTATTATACTCCTTATTAATGGGAAGGTATATGTTCGCGAATAATCTTTGATGATTACAACCATCACGGATTATTCGCTTCTCAAAGAAATGGCGTTAATGACCTAAAAGGTTGACACACCATAAAACAAAAAAAAAAGGTATGGAACTCTTACTTCAAAATAAACAACCTAGATTTAGGGTCACTCCAACATGGAAAACAAGAAAAATAGTTTGTCTTTACGATTTAAAATAAATTCTTTATTTATCTAGGAAAAGAAATATTTGACATTTGTTGACGATTCTACAAGTAGGAGCTAACATAAAATGCACCTCACAATTTTTTTCAAATTCGTTAGTTTAACTTAGGGTTCCTTCTCGTGCGAATAGGTTTTTATTGCCTCGTTAGGATAAAATCGTGAATCGCCTGTTTACAATCTTTTTGTTTATTTCCTTGGTTTCGTTACCTGGAAGCCCAATCATGTTCCGAAAGTAAAAAGTGAAAAAAAAAATTAAATTTCCACAACTTCCCTATTTTCTTCAAGAGGTAAGTTAAATAAATAACGTTTTAAAACATTAGCCCGGAACTAGGAGGAATGGCCGAGCAGACCAAAACCAGCCACGAACCTTTAAGCGATTGGCTGGTTCTTACATAAACTATTTACATATTTCCCTGTGCGGTCACTCGCCTGTCTACCTTGTTGTATAATAGACTCGCCCCCTCACCCAAATACACTACCCCAGTCACCTTACTAACAAATCCACATAACCTCAATCTTACACTCCTTACAGCCTCATTGTATTTGCATATTTCCAGTGGATTCATGTCTTTATTAAATTACACAAGTCGACAAATTTTAACTTTTTGGAAGTAAGACGGAAGTGACCCGCCATTTTGGGGGTCTTGGGGTGTGCTGAATCAGAATCTCACATTAGTTTTTCCCTATACGTCAAGTTTTTAAAATATAGGGCCTTCAAGTTGTCTTTTATAATCATTAAACTTAAAATTTGCTCTGACTCCAGACATTTTTTTTGGCGTTCTGGTTTCTATAATTTTTAATGCTTTTTGTGGAGGAGAATACGAATATGAAGTTGGATTTCTGATAAATTGGTTCCCTTTTTGTAAAACATATCGCTCTAGTATTTCTAAAGTGACACAACTCAAAATTGGGTGTTTTTCAGTTCTGACTATGAAAGACATGGTAAATATCTCTTTATCGACCATCAAAACTGTATGTGTGTGTTCCCCTGCGTCAGGAAGTAGTCTTGACCCGAATGAGAATTGGCCATACAAACCTCACGCATTCCTTCCTAATGTCTAAGGACCCTCCACCAATTTGTAGCTCATGCAATGTGCTGCTAACTGTGAAGCAGCATGTGCATCTTGACTAATTGCCGGGCCTATGAGCAACTGAAAGAGCAACACCAACTGTCTGACTCCTTAGATCAAATTCTAGGTGATCATACTAACCAAGTCGAGCGACTCTTTGACTTTTTAAAGGCCGCTCAATTAATGGACAAAATCTAGACAGAACATAAAGACCGAAATGCTCGTTTCTTTATTTCTTTTACATATAATTTCTATACATGATTTTATTAACATTATTTTTTTTTTCATTGCATTTATTATTATGTTTTATTATTTTCCATTTTTTTATTCATTTATTTTTTTTTTCATTTATATGTATATATTTTTTTTTATTATTATATTTTATTTTCTTTACAAGCAATTGAGCATTTCTCGTTTATCGTTCGAATTAATAAAATCTGCAAAAAGAAATATTATTGATAGCAATTTAATCATAATGTATATATGTTGATACTTGTTAGCGAATAATAATGAAAATTACTACACACAGCAATGGCGTTAGTGACCTTAAGGTTTGACAAGCCATTATAATAATTAAAAAAAAAACTGTATGTACCTAGCTTCAGAGCTTCTACACCAGAGGGAACTTGTGTCACTCTTCCTGTCTTAATGCTATTCCCCCTATATAGGCAAGAGTGACACATTTTCGGTTGAGTTTTATTTTGAGTTGTGTCACTTTAGAAATACTAGTGCGATATGTTAGCTTGCTTCCCCCTGAGTTTATTGATTGTAACTCACTAGTTATAAATCGCTTTATATTTAAAACTAAAAAGCCCTAAAGGGCAGATACTGTACAAGTGTCCACAACGGAAGATTAACTAGAATCCCAAACGGAAATGGAACAAATTTTAGCATCCATTTCTCCGAATAAGAGTGCTTTATCGACAATTTTGTAAACACCGGCGTTGTAAGAAAAAACTATAATAATCTCTAAAATAGATTCTCTATATTCGCAACGATTGCTAACAGGTTTCAAGGAGGCCTGGTGGCCGTGAATGTTAAGGCGTGAGCACTTAACATTCCGTGCCAAGGGGCGTGGGTTCGATTCCCACTAGGGGTAGTAGCTTTTCTTTGGAAAAAAGGCTGACTAGAAAAGGGTGGTAACCTATAGATAACTCATCCTAAAATTATTTGTTAATAATAAATGGGCGTTAAAATTTATATAAATAATAACAGATTTCAAGGTATATTAGCAGTACATATCTGAAAATCCAAAGAAACCCCTAATTTTTTTCCATTTCTCTTGACAACGGCTATAGAAGTGGCCTTGAAAC